>BRDA01007296.1:8108-38666 GCA_036984385.1 Crenuchus spilurus
GCAATTAGCAAGACAACCCCTATTCAGGAGTGGTTCTGCAGGTGGTGACCACAGACCTTTTCTCTGTTCTCATCCTTTCTGGCTGATGTTTTGGTCACTTCTGCATTTTGTCAGTTCTCTCACCATAGAGGTAGCATGAGGCGATGTCTACAACCCACAGAAGTTGCTCAGGTAGTGCAGCTCATCCAGGATGGCACATCAATGCGAGCTGTGGCAAGAAGGTTTGCTGTGTCTGTCAGCACAGTGTCCAGAGCATGGAGCAGATAGCAGGAGACAGGACAGTACACCAGGAGACATGGAGGGGGCCATAGGAGGGCAACAACCCAGCAGCAGGACCGCTACCTCCTCCTTTGTGCAAGGAGGAACAGGTGGAGCAGAGCCAGAGCCCTGCAAAATGACCTCCAGCAGACCACTAATATCCATGTTTCTGCTCAAACTGTCAGAAACAGACTCCATGAGATTTTGAGTATGATTCCAAATCCAGACCTCCAAGGGGTAATAATTTTGATTTACATTGATCATTTTTATGTTATTTTGTTCTCAACACATTCCACTATGTAATAAATAAAGATTGTATGTGTTATTTTAGTGTTTCCTTTATTTTTTTGTGTAGTGTAGTTCAGAGAGTTTCAGTCTCCCAAAAGCTGTTTATTCTCTGCTGAAGTTTAACAAATTTTGTGCAAGGCATCATGGGATGGATAAACTAGAATAGGCAATATTATTGCATAAACAACCTCAGTTTACACTCTTAATCACTAGAATAGGAGACTTTAGTACATGAATAACCTCGACAACATCACTAGAATAGGAGATTACCTGTGCAACTGTGATTTCAGTAGAGAAAAGTAATGGTGCTTATGATTTGAGTCATTATTGTGCAGCCCTAGTAGTGATGATCTCTTGAGCTGAGCTTCACTCACAGCTCAGCAGATTCTGCTGAAAATTGCACTCTTCCACTTTCCTGTTTGCAATATTGGCATTTTAAAGGAGAAGAAAATGACAATTGAGCCCTAAATCCTCATCGATCTATCGCTCTCTTTTTTTCTTTGGCTTTTCTCTGTGGCTTATGCAATGAGAGGAGTTGGGATGGGGGTAGAAAGGCGCTCCCACTCTCGCTTAGAATCCTTAAGTAAGCCACCCACCGCCCTGCGTCCGCCCCACACGCGCAGTACCTCTGCTCCTCGTCTCCACAGCAACAGCCTCGGAATCTACCATCTGCGGAGCGTCTTCCGCCCACCCCTCCATAAAGGCTTCCCTTAACTGCCAATCATTAGACACAGATACGTGCCCACCCACTTGGTGCTGAAGAAATGCCTGCACTGAGCAGTGTTTGTGCACCAAAACCTTCCTCGCCTCACTGTGCTCGAGCCTTTTGTTTAAAGCGAGTTCAGCTTTAGTCTGATTAGAAAAACAGGAGAAAAGCAAAGGCTCATGGGAATCAACTTTGACTTTTGACTTTTTACATCATAGAAAACATTTTAATGCAGTTAACTTATTTTGACAAAATCTAAGATGCACTGCTGTGAAATGTCTATGTGCAATATGATTCATTAATAATTAACAACTGACTGCGGCAAACACCGATACTATACCAATTATTTAAGCAAACTACAGTGGAACCTCGGTTTTCATCATTAATCAGTTCCAAAGTATCTGACGATAACAGAAATAAATGATTACTGAAGCAATATTTCCCATAAGAAATAATGTAAATCCAATTAATCCATTCCAGACAAAATATAAACAAAAAGTACATTTTATATAGAGTAACTATAGTTTTACATACAGAAAACAATAAATACAAAAGACTAATGAAACGGATAAATGGATAAACATTTAACATCACTCTTACAGGTTTACGCTCTGTTTTAGAGCATGCCAGTGTGGTTCAGCCAGTAGCCTTTGTTTTTTACATCCATTCTTGGGGTTCTTGGCAGCTATTTGTTTTTGCAAGGCAGTAGCGCTGTGCACCGTCGCTTTACTGTGACATGTTTTAGTTTGTTTTGAACATTTTATTTGTGGGCCAAAATGAACGACAAACGTGTGGGTGGATGCTTTGTTTTCACAAAATTAGTGTCAAGTCACGTGGAAACGATGACGAAAATCAGGCAAATGAACGATAACTGGGACAAAATTTCCCCGAAAAAAGTTGACGATAACTGAATTGTACAATAACCAAGGTTCCACTGTATTTATTGACCATAAGTGACCATTACAGGGAGTTTCAGAGTGGCCAGCAGAGGATGTGTGGGGTCTAGAAGGAGGAGAATTCTCACAGTGCAATCTAAAAATATGACAAATTTATTATTTGGAATCATCAGCCATAATTTCAATAGGCGCCAATAACAATAATTTAGTTTTCCATTTATTGCAAATAATATTTTGGCCACCGGCATTTTATATCCCTAGGGAAACTAAAACAGAAAATCTGGATTGAGAAGAGAAAATGGAAAATAAAATAATGGAAAAATAAAAATACAAAATAACAAAAAATTTGAAAACTATAATGTTCTGAATCCAGAGCTCCCAAAATCCCAATGGAACCAGTTCTGCATGGATCTCTTCTACTGCCCTCACCCACCCTCATTTATTTTTGTAGTTACATATTTCACTGTTGTGTTTGTGTATTGTTTGCAGAGTCTACAAAACACATCCACATCCTTAAAAAAACACCCACTCTGAATTAACGCCCATATCTTCCAGACACACCTGCATGATCAAAAATTACACCTGTTTGGAGCTCATTCCTGTATATACAAAACACACCCATTTTGAGCTCACTCCCATATCTACAAAACACACCCACATCCTCAAAAAAACCCGCTTTGAGCTCATGCCTATCTCTACAAAAAACACACCTGCTTTGAGATCATACCTTCAGTAAATACAGATGTGTACATATTTGCTGTGTCTTGATTTCATTTGAGCTAATTAAGTTAATGTTTAGATTGGTCTGGAGGCGGAGCTGCTTGTAAATCACTGTTTTTGGGCTTGTCATACTGTTCATAGTACACTGGTATACTGGTGTTCGGTATCATAGTAGTCAGTCTTTGTATTAAATTGTATATATATATATATATCTTAACTCTGTTGTACTATTTATTTATTTTCATCAAGCTTGCCAATATCACCAAAGCACAAATCATCCATTCTTAATTTTGCAAGGTGATGCATATTCTCTAACATGACTGTAGCTTAAGACTTTTGTACCTACATCTATGATGATTAAAAGATCTACAATAACAAACCAAAAAAGTCAATTTTTGGACGTAAAACACCCTAGGTCATGTTTTATATTCATTAAATATGGGTTCAATTAAAAGTCTACCTAAAGTCAATACACAGTCCAGCCTGAAACAGATGGCATTAGCAATTTTGCAAACATTCCAACGCCAGTCAAATGAATGGGATCAAATGCTGCTTGCATTCTAGCTCTTAATCACACAGGCCGCAGAGGTGACTGGCCTCTAAAAGACCACTGGCCACCTCTCGCTCTGAAAAAGTCACGGACACACAGTCTTGGGTGTGAGGATGCATGCAATTGGCCCTGGTTTAAACGCACCAATCGATGGACATGCACACCAGGGTAACCACAGAGTCATTTTCAATTAAAGTTGACAAATTACAACATCCTAGAAGTCGGAGACGGACAGAAGACACGGCTGACCTGCTCATGCAGTGAATGTAATTATCCAAACCCTCCAAAGCTGCAGATAATGCGCTATAGGCTCTTCTAGAGCTGTAGGAATATGAAAGCTCCATGAGGAGAGAGCATTACACTCAGCTGAGGCAGTAAGGGCTCTCCAAGCATTAATCCTCAACTTCCCACAGTCTAGGATCGTATGGGCAGCACTGAGGCCTGCAAGAAGGTGCCTGAGGGCATTTTAGTGGGGTCGACATATGCATATCCTCCTGTTTGTAAAATCTGGTCAATGATTATTTTTGACAATTAATTTTTTATGCTATTATAGTTTTTATACAATGAATATTTGGCACGGTGGCTTAGTGGTTAGCACGTTCGCCTCTCAGCGCTGAGGTCTTGGGTTCGAGTCCGCATCTGAGCAGAGTTTCCATGTTCTCCGCGTGTCCGCATGGTTTCCTCCGGGGACTCCGGTTTCCTCCCACAGTCCAGTCCAAAAACATGGAGATCAGGTGGATTGGATACTCTAAAAATTACCCTGGTATGAATGTATGTATGCCCAGATATGGTTGGCACTCTGTCCTGGGTGATCCCCCTAGTGCTCGATGCAGTCCTCCAGGTGGACGGTCACTTCCGGTTCAGAGTACGCTGTGCGCGACTGGCTGCCTTTTCTCACCGGAGTGTGTGTATATGAAGTGTGTTGATTGTAAAGCGTCCTTGGGTGTCTAGAAAGGCGCTATATAAGTGTAATGTGCATGTATGTACGTAATATTTATTCAATGCTAATGTGCTTTGGGCTTAAACTTTAGCATAGCTAAAAATTAATTGCTAAATTAACCTTGTTAACTTCAGTGATGGACAAATTTTATGAAGTCAAGTCAGACTCTTGACTCCTGTTGCTGGAATCAATAGAGAACCCCTTAACTTCACTAAACCGTTATACCACCAAGGTGACAGATTAAAGGCATTGAGTCATATTACAATATACAGACAAATTCATATAATGCAGATGTGTTTATATGGAGTTATACATAATCCATTCTAAACATACATAAGAGCATTTTGTCTAACGCAAGTTTTTTGAAATTCTCACATTTGCAAGCTTAACTAGGTCTGTGATGAAAATCGCATTACCGCAAAAGCACAGTAAAGTGATGCCTACTGTAGCGTTAAGGTCATTGGCCATCAGAGCAAGCAGGGGGAATCCCCAGCCCTGCCACCAGAAAGCAGCAATGAAATACCCAAAACCGTGGGGATACAAAATGATGTTCACCACAAGGGATGCCTGTCCTGCCCAATACTGCAGTGAAAGCGAATGACCTTAGTTGTGGGGACACCTGTCGTGACGCACACTGAATTTTGTAATACAAAACATCTAAACCATAATGCCAACTCATGCACACACATTATCAGTGTGGTGAGAAAAAATATACGTTTACGTTAGGGTTAACTTGTTACATTTAACCAGTCTTTATTATTCAAATCCAGAATGCATAATGGTAATCATCGTGATTTGTTCACGACAGTTCAAACTGTCAAAAAGGCAACTACAGACCCAAGTGGCTCAGTGGAATAAGGCACTATGCACTATGATTGTGAGTTAGAATCCTGGGCCATCAACAGCTGAGGGCTCAAGAGAGCAAAACTGGATGTGCTCTCACTGGGTGGGTAGATGGCACTACTACCATGCAATGTTTGCTGGCTCAGGCTTCTGCCAGCCAATCCATCAGAGCAGTGTCGGCTGCCCAGCAACAATGTACCAGCAGCATCTTGAAAAGCTTCGCAGTACATCAGAGCAGGCCTTTGCTTGAGTCAGGGACATTGCAAGCAATTGAGAAAGTCCTAACGGATGGGTTGGTTGATTGACTACCACTACATTGGGGGAAAAATAAAAAAAAATAAAAAAAGCAACTACTGGTCTAAGCATTTTTACCTAAAGTGTCCTTGTGGTAGTTACATTCCCTTTCCTAGTTACATTTTGTTTATGGAGTCAAGTCCCAGCACTTTGACGCTGATAGCCATTGGTTGACACCAACTCAACTTGCAAACTGGAGTGGAAGGATAAATTATTTTGGACTCAACTCCCCACCACTAGCTTTAACTAATGGTAGATGCCACTAATTAAAAGCAACAGCCATACAGTTTGCCGTGGTAAGCTGACATCACTTTACAAATGGTGCCATTGAGTGTGAAGCTTGAAAAAACATGGCTAAAAAACACTTTGCATAGTTATTTAGACTTGATGGTGCAGCACTGAACCAGGTCATGAATGTTGCCATGACAAGCTAACACCATCACATTCATTTGTACTGTCTGTGTTTTGAGATTAATACAAAAGACAATAACTATTTACTACTATAACCCTACTATTTAATTTGTTAGGCTTCACCAACAGTTAGTAGTAGAGTAAATGCAGCATGCTCTTTGGCCATTACCTGTTACCTCTATAAGCATTCAAAATGCAACAATAGAGCTGTGCAATAGATTATAGGCTAGAGAAAGCAACATCCATTAATGGAAAAAGTCATTAGGCCATAAGGCTTCGTTCCAAAACCCATTGCCACATGTTCCTCAGCTAAAAAAGATGCCACTCTTTCAGCATCCCCCATGCTAGCAGATGGAGGGTATGTGAAGCATGAAAACACAGTGAAGAGGAAAAAAACAAGCAGGAATTCCTCTGATTTGGCTAAATCCTGTGGTAATGCTGTAGATGAGAGAGGTGGTAAGGTGGAAAGTGGGCCAGTACATGGCAGTGCACACATATGATTAATATGTGAGGGTCCTCTCCCAGGGCACAGGAAGAACCTTATGAGGAACAGATGGAGGTGGAGTGCTGCCTTTGTGTGCTGCATAGATAAACACTGTGCCTTATCACAGTGCACTCCATCTGCTTAACCCTTTCATCTACTGCTATTCCTCAGGCTAATGAGGTCAGACTTGGTAAAGATTCCAGGACCTTATAGGCCTCCTTTCTTCTATCACTTTTGTGTCCATATGTTATTCATAGAGACTGTTTAATTACATGAACTGAAAGAGTGAAACATTTCCCTGATGGAAGTATGTCACTTCAACATAGACAAAATAAACTACAACAACACAATTCCTTATTCAGGTATTTATATCTGACAGTACTGGTGTTGTATTCAGTTCATATGGCAATGATGTACATATCACATTCATTCAGTACACTGCTTCTCAGTGTGATTTTAGTGGCATAGCAATGTCAACAAATTCATGTTTGCTCATTGTTCACCTTGCAGATTTTAGAACCCTTTAACATTCTGCTCAACCATTTGGTAGAGCACATTTAAATCACTACCAATTTTTGAAGAAGGTGTTGAACTTAATGTGATTGTGCCATCTCTACCAATCGGTAGAGGTATGCTGGGCTAAAAAACATTCACTAGAGGTCACTAGAAATGCAACATTTGGGCCTCGAGTGGCTCAGCAGGCTAAGACGCTGACGCTATGACCAGAGGATCACGAGTTTGAATCCAGGTCATGCTGTTTGCCATCAACAGCCGGGGCCCAAGAGAGCAAAAATTGGCAGTGCTCTCTCTGGGCAGGTAGATGGCGCTCTCTCTCCATATCACTTTCACATTGCAATGTCCGCTGGCTCAGGCATCTACTGATTGGTCCATTCGGAGCTGGGAACCCTGCGTGCCTTCCTCCGAGCGTGTTGGCTCCCCAGTGACGGTGTATCAGCGGTAGTTCTAAAAAAAAAAGCAGTGGCTTGCATCACACGCAATGGAGGAGGCTTGTGCTTGTCTTCACCCTCCTAGAGTCAGGGACATTGCAAAAGTGATGGGGAGAGGCCTAATGGAGGGGATGGGCTAATTGGCTACTGCTACATTGGGAAGGGGGTAAAATTGGTATAAAATTATATAAAAAAAAAAAAAGAAATGAACCTTTTCTTGTCTGAATGCAAACCAGCAATGCTTTGTAGAACATACCACAATAAATAAACCATTGGTGAAAAAGGAAGAGCTGAAACAAAGAACAAAAGGAAATAGTCTATATTCAAAGCTACTGCATCATTTGTTTAAAACTGTAATGGACCTCTTTAAACTGCGTGATTATATGTTTAAGGCTTGTTTCTCAGTAACTACTATCAGGGGCGGATTTGGAAGTTCTGGGGCCCCAATCAATGTCATGTCTGGGGGCCCTGATCAAACGCCTTCTTTTTTATAGTTATGGTGTGGTACAGGCATAAACATAATTGATTATTATTAATTATTAATAAATATTAATTATTATACATACATTTTAAACATTACTTAAACATTATTATTCATAATACTTTATTAGGAATTACTAGTTACTATTAATAATATACTAATAATAACTATAATTTTTATTATTAAAATAAAATAATATTAATCATTAATAAAATATTGTTAAAATCATGTAATATAAAATTATCACCCAATTTTGTGTTATACCTTGATAATCAACTTCACTCCATTTCATTAGCACCAATTTCACACTTATGTTTGGACTGTATAGTCAATAGACCTCATTTACACAGAATTATACCTCATTTTTGAGTAAAAATAAGCAGAAATTCTGAATTATATTAGCTCCTCTGGGGTTTTGTTTACGGCCAAATCTGCCATGTCTGTTTTTCTCCCTTTTTCTCTGAGGCTGAATTAACTACCTTTTCAGAGAACTGATCATTTTAGTCCTGTCCTGATATGAAGCTACATCAAGATCCAGGAAAATATCATTGTTTATTGAAAAAATGAAGTTTTGCTTGCTATATTTAATCATCTTTGCTGTCCTAGAGTCCCTGCCGAATGGCCAAAAAACCAAAATGATGCTTTTAAAGAGTCATTGAAACATCTACTTAGTCTGGATGGAAAATCTTCCACTCCATACTCTACCTTTGAGTATTAGTCTCGAAGAAAAATAAACTAAAATGGATGAGAAACATAAATAAATTGGTGTTCAAGTGAATGATGCAGACTTCCTAGAAAGCTACTCATCCTGTAGTCCAGATGCATGTGCTTCATCACTGAGCAGACATGTAAAAGACTTCATTACAAATGTCCTGATAAAGGAATCTGATCCGAATAAGGCTTTAAACTGCAGTTTTATTACACAGCATCTTAAGCCTTAATAATCAGTAACTTCTATGAGTTAATCTGTAACTACTCTGAACTCAATGTGGAAGTTCAGCGAGGAAGTGAAGTTTAGGCCCACATATTGCTTCTTTAGTATTTAAGCACTTAAGCAAAGATGAAAAGATGCTCAAGAGGCATCATCCACTGCCGAAATCTCTGGGAATTAATCAGCACTCCAGAGCTCAGAGCTCATCTAAATGCAGGCACAGAGGGCTGGGAGAGGTCACTGGTTACAAAGGAGCTGAGTATGAGGGTGAAGAGAACAAAATGGTGAGCATAGCCCGTTCCCCTCCCCCTGGCCATTAAAGATCGATGGGAACAAATCCTGACACATTCCCCCACACACTCCCCCTGAACACAAGCCCTTACCTTCACTAAGATACAGCACGATCAAGATTCCACCACCGTCTCCACTGGGAATTCAACAAAGAATGCCCCCTCTTGCTGTGAAGGGGCTAATGGTGACCTTTCAGGGATTCCCCTTCACAAGGGTCATCTGTGAGCCGCTGGTGCGTTTTCTCCTCTCATCCCATCAACACCTCCATTAGAAGAGCCTTCATTAATCTACTCCTAGCTCTAATGTGTTAATGGAACGCTACGCTGCAATGCTCAGTCATCATTCATAATCCTCACGAGTTCACATTTACAGAAATGTATTTCCATTAACATAATAACAGCCAGTCTAGCGCTAATACCTTCGCTGCAAGTGATATACAAGCTGCCATGTTTGGACTGCTACAGTGGGCCGTCTTCCTGCAGGTCCACTTGGCCAACCTGATTTAGCGAGGGAATCGATTTTCGCCCATAAATTCAAGCTGAGCCTCAAAGAGTGCCGTTTGGAAGCTTGGTGATGAGGTGAGTCCAATCAATGTGAAGAAGCCTAATAAGGGGCCCTTGTCCGGTCCTCTAACACCAGGGCTGGTGAGCAAAGCTATTGGGTAGAAATTATTACTGCACAAGGCAACTTCCACTCATAACCTATTCAAACAGCACTTAGTGCCATCGCAGACTCGTGTGGAGAGCAGCTTTGACTTTGTGTAAGATTGACACATTCCAGGTCATCTACAGCTGGCTGATATTATGGGTATACATCATCACAATGGAATCTTACATCAATTTTTTAGCACCTAATGTCACAATAATTGCAATTCAATAGGGCTGCGAATCTTTGGGAATCGAACAAATCGATCCAGAATGAATTCTTGGGGTCACAAATCGATTTTTTCCCGATTCTTTCAAACGAAACGAAAACGAACGAAACGAAATACTTTACCGTTGCAATCTCTGCAAATCACATGAGTCACGTCAAGCCCTTTCTTACCCGGGCCGGGTTGACGGTAAAATCCAAAGAGTTTCCAAATGGTTGCTTTCAAAGGCCGCGGCTTGGCTTGCATGCCTGTACGTAGCCCACGCCGCTTCCTTGTTTTGCCTAGCACTACGGTGGCTGAGAAGGCACATCCGCACCCGCAAAAAAAAAATCGATTTTTTGAAAACAAGAATCGATTGTGAATCGTTCAATTACGATTAATGGATTATTACATCCTTAGGTGACGAGGCAAAATGTTAAGGTTAATACTTTAGCAAATACCTTTATAACGCCATTAATTACCAACAGTAAATAAGAGTTAAACGAGCACAATCAAGTGCTATATTAATCTGCAAGACAACTTGAGATAATGGCAATAATTCAAGCTGACCAAAATGATTTTTAATAGTTATTATCCTTCACAGTCATGTGGTTACTTTGTAATTAAACAGGCTGTGAATTTGGTGAAGCAGAAAATATAATGTATTGAAAGGTCTTGGATCTCATAAAGTCAATAATCTAATTGTTAGCGTTAACACCTTTAGCAGTGAGTAACGTTTACTGAGCTTGAGCTATGTCTGAGTATGATTGGCTAGGAAGCAAGACGGCTGATATGTTAGGGCAGCCAAAGTAGGCTTGTACTTTAATAGCATTCTAGCTACAGAATTCTAAAAATGGCTGAGATAAATGTACACCTTTACTATTTAAGCTTGAACCAGGGAAGTTGTTAGAGAAAAGCATGTTTTGATGCCAGTTTTTTTTTTTTAAGTTAAAGTTTTCCCCCAATTTTCTCATTTACATCCATTTTCTGCTGTGGATCTTCAGCAAAAATGTTGTGATTTTACTAACTTTTCTTTCCTGTGAGCCCTAAACGTCAAATTTGGTTCCAAAGCAATCAAAGCACTGATTTATTAAGCAAGAAAACCCAATTTATTGATTCATATAAATCTTTCACAATCTAATGCACAATAACATGAAGCACAACACTATTTAAGTAAATTCATCTTAAAAGTGGATAAACGCTCTTCCAACCCTGAAGCCAAGGTAAAGAGACAAGGCTTCCCTATCCATCCTTTATTGTTCATTTTTTAAATAACTGCAAAAGAGCAGTTGTGAGGTTTCAAAAACACGATCTGAAACAAATAAAGCCTATCATTGTTCATACTGTAATATACAGTAACCTGCCTAGAATTAAGACAGAACAAACAAATAATCAAAAACTGCAACAAGTGACTGTCACTCTGTTCCAGCAAGTCAACTACTCATACAGGTCCAATCACACTATATTAACATTATTGTGGTAAAATATTAATGTCTCAATACTGTTTCTGAGTATGTTAAAAAAATTGAAAAGAAAAAAAAAACAACAAAAAAAAAGGTAGTCAATTTTATTTTTTTAATTTATTTCTAGGTTTTTGCCAATTTTATCCCCTTCCCAATGTAATGGTAGCCAATTAACCCATTATTAACCCCTCTGTTAGGCCTCTCCCCATCATTTTGCAATGTCCCTGACTCTAGGAGGGTGCAGGCAAGCACAAGCCTCCTCCGTTGGCGCTTCTTTTTCGTACCACCGCTGATACACCGTCACTGGAGAGCCTACCGCGCTCAGAGGAAGGAATCCCCCAGCTCCGATTGGACCAATTAGTAGACGCCTGAGCCAGCGGACATTACAATGTGAAAGTGATATGGAGAGTGAGAGCGTCATCTACCCGCCCAGATTGCCAATTGCCAATTTTTTGCTCTCTTGGGCCCCGGCTGTTGATGGCAAACAGCATGACTGGGATTCGAACTCGCGATCCTCTGATCAAAGTGGTAGCGTCTTTGCTCGCTGAGCCACTCGGGGCCCTTAACCGTCAATTTTAGTTTGGAGTCCTTTATTGATATCTGAATGTCCCAAACAAATAGAACTGAGCACTAAGTTTTTGTCCTGCTAAAGGGCACCTCCTTGTGGTACAAATCAGAGCTGTGAAGATGAAACTACATAATGTCCCTTCGGTGCTGTGCAGCCTAAAAAAAAAATCTGGGACAAAAAAAATTTTAAAGTAAATTTTTTTGTGTTCAGATATTAACTGTAAATGTTTTTATATTACAAATTATAAAACACTATTACACAGATTTGAACTTGCAATACATATTGTAATACATAGTGTGCATTGTGAAAAAACCTTGAAGATGCTATATTCTTACCATAATCACCCACCCTTACAGAGAAGGAAAAAAGCAGACTAAAAATAAGCTCCATTTTAAAGCCCAGCCTGTGCAGTGCTGACAGAATGTAGGTCTGAGAGAAGTCTGGCTTTGAATTATGTGGGTGAACAACAAGTACGGGCTGAAACAAAAAGCCAGTGAGGAAAAACTGTTCTAATTCTGCATTCGAAGGCTGAGCGAGTGGCTGAAAGCTGTCTGGATCCCGGCTATGCCCTCTCATCCCCTCCCAAACATCACGCTCATCCCTTAAAGCACACTCTGCCCCTCTGCTGGCGCGTCTCCAAACAAACCAATCAGATCAAAGAGCAAGGACCGAGATTAAAGACACGAGGTGTCCCAGCGGGCTGCGTTTCATTCAGCCTTTCTGATACTGCTGCATGGATTTGCAGCAGACACACGCACAAATGCGTGCACATACAGCATACAGAAGACTTAATTTAGACAGTGGACTTATCAAACACACAGCACTGTCTGCAGAAAGCCAGACATACCTCTGGCTGTGGCTGGCTAGTGATGCTACAGCATTATCACTATAAATCAAGTAATGATATACTGAGCATGTTTTGATAATCATCTTAGGGTCTAACGGTGGGTGATATGAAAAGAACGTACAATTGTGATACTTTTCACATTATATTTTGATATCGATACATGAGCAAAAGAGCGGTCACGTTTAAAAAGTTTTTAATTATTTTAGAAGAAATTCCATTTCAAAGCATTTTTAAATTTTATTAAAATGTATGATACTGTATAACAGCATAATAAGTTGCCATCAGCTATGACGTTTATTCAGTTGCTATAGACTAGTTACTGTGCTAAAAAAGTATCAACAATATGGAGATGTGGCTGAGGGGAAGGACGTGGCTGAATACAAAGCATTTTTTTTGGTCCGAGATGCTGGTGCTCTAGAGTGACATCTAGTGGCAGAATGGATCATATACTGAACCATTAACAATTGTGGGCAATATGGATATCATTAGGGCTGCGAATCTTTGGGAATCGAACGAAACGATCCATAATTGATTTTTGGGGTCACGAATCGATTTTCTTCCAATTCTTTCAAAACGAAACGAAATACTTTACCGTTGCAAGTTCTGCAAATCGCATGAGTCACGTCCTTACCCGAGCCGGGTTGACGGTAAAATCCAAAGTGTTTCCAAATGGTTGCTTTCAAAGACCGCGGCTTGGCTTGCATGCCTGTACATAGCCCACACTGCTTCCTTGTTTTGCCTAGCACTACGGTAGCTGAGAAGGCACATCCTCACCCACAAAAAAAAAATTATTTTTTGAAAACGAGAATCAATTCTGAATCGTTCCAATGTGAGAAACGCAATTTGAGCTCGAAGCGATTTTTTCCTGCACCCCTAGATATACCAATAATATTGTTAGAATATGGCCAATGCTGGGCATTTATATTTTGTATAAACTGTATCTATGCACATCCGGCACTGACTGCTATTGCACTTAAGGTTAGATGGTAAACTACATTTTGTTACCTTGTACTTGTACATGTGTAATGACAAAGTTGAATCTGATCTAAAATGTGGGTTTGTCTTGCCCTGCGCCCAGTGAAGGGGTAGGGGACTCACTGCAACCCTGATCAGGATTAAATGGAAGATAATGAATGAATAGTTCAATATTGTCAAATAATATCAAATGCTGATATTTTGTGAATTGCTTGATCAAACTCATCATATACTCTTAAAAGTCTACCGTGTTGTTCTTTATCACAATAATATCGTTATATTGACTATGTCTAATATTTTCTGTACAGACCAACAACATGTTTGACTAAAATAAGTTTTAAATAGGTTAGCCATTTAAGATTTCTATAGATGTTTGGGAAATGATTAGCTGATATCTTGTGGATGGTTCTGCTGAACTAGATATATGCCGTATACAGTATATAACAAAACATCAATGCTGTTGTCTAAACATTTCATTAAAAAAAATACTATTTTTCTGTCTTTCTGGCAAATTACACATGTTCATGTATTGTGTTATTTTTGATAAGGCCACATGACATTCAGCCAAGATTAATTTTTTTTTCCCTTATAAATGACAACTGACCAATTTTCCATTTTATTTTGGCATTTTGTCGCAATTTTGATATAAATAACATGAACCACTTAAATGCTAATATTGCTAATCTAATATTATTTAAACATTTAATCAAAATAAAAAATAAATGCTACTTTGTCGCAATAAAGAGCAGATAATGTTACTAACTGGAACTTTGGCTAGGACACATTTCTGGAAATATGCTAGTGTATCAAAATTTAACTGTAAAGAACTCAGAATCAGCCATAAAACTTCTCTAATCCCCCTTTTGGCAATATCGCCAGGGCTAGCTGCTGTATATTCTACACACATGCACTAGAAATTCCAGACTTGTCATGTGTCAACACTAGGGATGCCGATACAAGCTCCACAGACTAACACACACTAACACAGTTCACTGTAATCAGGTCAACAGACTACAACAGGAAGCCCTGGGGACATCCAAACTGACTGGACGCCCATGTACTGTCTCAGATCCTGACTGCATACAACAGCTGATAAGAAAGCAAACACAGAACACAGAGCTACAGAACATGAGTGTAGAGTTCCCTTAAGAGAATGTGCTTTGCTTCTATTAAGAACACATATACAGTGTTAGGCAAAAGTTTGGACACTTGATTTTCTAAGTGAAAATACATAGCACGTGAATTCACCTCTAAGAGTGAGGAACAAATACATTTCTGCACATTTTAGTGCTCAAATCTTATTTTTCTTATTTGAACAAACATGGAAATAATAAAACATGCATTTTTTAAAGTGCCATAACTTTCGCAAGAAATTCAGTACAACTTATTTTTACTTAAATCAAGGAAACAGGGAAGCCCAAATATATATACTCCAGAAAACATACATATATAAATACATTTGGGCAAAAAATGGGCCAAAATATTAAGCTACTCACTGCAAATTAAATATTCTAACAATCTAATATTTTGTATTTCTGATTTTCATAAGATGTAGACCATCCCGATCACCATAAAAAGGGCTTAAAATATGTTATGTCACATCTAATGAACATTTACCTTTTTGAAATAAATTATGAACAAAATCTTTTTTTCTCAATCTTCCATTTTTTGATGTATGACTAGATGTCCTGAACATCTAAAATACAGGCTTTGCGAATACCTTCTGAAGAAATGAACCATCCATCACTTTGCCTGACTTTACAAACTGTATATGAAGGCTCATTCATGTGTCATGGCTAAAGATTAACCTGTATTTGTAAGTTGTTTGACTTATTCATCAAAACACCCTCAGATATGGTCACAGATTTGGTGGGGATACTCACAGCAGTCAGTAAATAGTTAATGGGCTCATTTGCATATTGCCACCTTCAGCGACATCAGTATTAATGCAAAGCCCAATATCACAATAATGATTACCAGCTGATACACTGTGTAGCCCTAGTGTATTGTTATAATGTAGTGATGAATTATTAGCTAAAGACTGCTTCTATAATTATACCCACTGCCTGAGCTTACACATAAGCTCGCTGGAAAAAAGCTTCCACTGCACAAAGAGCATCTGTTGCTTTTATGCCTGCTACTCTCCAGCAGCAGGAGTCAGCATTAGCATATATAATGAGTGTTAGTGTTACTATCTAAGCTTGTTGTACAAACCGGTTCAGGCAGTTTGTCTAATGAAAACAAGATGACTTGGGTGGACCAGTCTAATTTAAATACAGTATGACCGTTGAGTCTGTAGCAGATTACAGATTAGCATATAGGGGAACAAGTAGAACTCGTATCAGAATTCTAATTCACTGACAAAATACTGTATGTATTTCATTTGGACCACAATTTTGAATTTTAAAAGACGTTCCCTCCACTGAAAGCCATATTTTGTGAATGAAATGTGACATTTTCTTTATTATCCCATTACTGAAACTGGCTTGATTTGCATTTGCTTTACTATCATTAATTTGAGTCAATTTTGGGTTCTACTTGAGTCCTTTAAGGTTCTAAAATGCTTTATGAAGAGCCAATTACAGCATACAAATCTTCTAGAAAAGCATGAACACACCAGTATAGACTCCTGAAAATCTAGCATGGTTATTATTGAGTAAAGACGCACCCAGAGATCATCCATTTTTGAGGTGAACCAACAGCTTGCACAAATTGGCATTCACACCACGGCATACTAGCTCACTTCAAAGGTCACTTGAGCTGATAACACGCTTACAGATGAGGGACACTGACTAAAAACCATAATTAAGATCCATTTATCGAGATGCATTTTGACATCTCAATTGATAATGCGTCCTTTTACCAACACATGATGTTGCAGACTGTAGGGCAGGGTGATTTCGTATTTGATGTAGTGCATCCCTGCTCTATGAAAGCTCAATAGCTCTAAGCTGCGACAAGATGAACTGCGATAATGCTGATCATCCTCAGGATGCACCGCAGCATCAAATCAATGATCACATAGGCAGCTTCTCTGCAAACCTTGGAATGCACTTCCTCTTGCATACGCAGCTGGTAAGGAATGACACCATTACAACAGAACAGAATTTTACTATTATTCATATGCTCAGGTTGGCAGGTTAGGTCTTACCTGATGTGTCCCACAAGCTCAGTTCCACACGCTGCTCATCAAGCTCCAGACATGCTGTGTAATTCTCAAACACGGTGGGCACATACGTCTGTGGAATACATCACACGCCTATTAGTGCAACACACACTAACCTGCATCCCAACACACAGCTGAGGCTGTGCACACATATAGGCAATGGGAAATGATGGGGAAAATAATGCAGTTTCCTTATCACTGGGATTATGCACATAATGCAGAATAATGCAACAGAAGGTACCATAGCACAGAAAAACAGCACATTTAAGTACATGCAAAATTATCACAGACTTTCTGTTAAAATAGCAAAAAAAAAAGGTTGTAGGTTGGTTACAGAATTTTTTTGCATCTTACATATTCATGCTTCAGTATCAGTATCAACACAGTATCTAGTCAATAAACAGACAAGCCTGTCACTCCTGCTCTACAACAACAGGTTAACTGAGGGAATGCATGTTGGGGCATGTACTAACCTCTGGGTAGCAATCCTTAGCCAGAACCTGCAGCATGGCCGTTTTCCCACACTGTACATCCCCAACCAGAACCAGTTTACATCTGACCACCACAGGCTGCGTGTTCCTTCTCTCCTTCATGCTTACTGTTAAGGTTAAGACAAAAAACAATCCAGAAAACAGACAACTACGGCAGCGTTAACCTTCTCCCACGTTGCTCACAGCTGATCTGGCTGCAATGAGAGCTGCGCCCTTTTATACCAGCAGTGTTCGACTCGCAAACGAATTGAATCGAATGAACCGGTTCTTTTGAACAAACAAGCGGAGTCAGTTAGGCATCAAACGAATCGAGTTTTTTTTGCAAAGCCTACGCAATATTTACGTCCGTGAGAATCGATAATAATATCTGGAATAAAAATCGATAATCTTAGTCTTGATTGTGGCAAAAATCACAATCATGATTATTTTGATTAATGCAGAGGTCACTAAAACCATTACTTGTGTATTATTTATTCGTAAATTTAAGTAAATTTAAATACACAACCACATACACACATTTCTCTTTTTTTGTGAGGACCAGCAAAATGTTCCCACTTTTACAGATCTGACATGCATTCCTATCATTATATATATTATATATATAGAGAGAGACTTATGTTATGTGCCTTATTAAGGTTAGTCTGTCTCAGTTCGTACCAATTATTATTGTGGCTAGCTTCTTAATGAACTAAACAAGTCGAGTCAAAAGAATCGGTTCAGTAAATTGATTCAGTCTGATGAAAATTAGTGTGAAAGTTTCGTTTCGTTTCGTAATGACTCACTCCACTTTTATGGACCTGAAGTAAGCGGAAAAGCAGATAAATGAAAAGCTATATTTAGGAAACGGAATCATTTAAGATTTGTAAGCCTGTAGATATCTAATAATTTACTTCCGGTGCTGTATGTTTACGCTTTTAGCAACTTCCAGTGCGTGAACGTAAATTGCTGAATTAGTGCTGAACAGTTTCAGCTGTTACGGTTGTTTTTAGTGTCTGGACATGGTAGAGTGATGTGATAAATGTGGATTACAGGAAAGTCCAGAGGAAGAAGTTAACCCTGACCTGTCAAATTCAGTTCAGTGTAGTCATCCAGTAGTCATGTCCCTGTTTACAGAGATGAATTTAATACATTTGCTTTTAGTAAATCATGAGCCCTGCTGTAGGCTGTAGCTGAAAGCTATGAAGCTTTTTATGTTTTTATAATGTTCATATTCTGAAAGCTTTTTTGTGGAGCGAAATTATACGAGTTTGTTTATATTTAGGTAAACCGCTTGCTAGTCTAGCTTTAGTTTTTTCCTACATAACACACATTCTCCTCTGTTTAGTTAGAATGAAAACTGTACTTTGCTTATACTTAGGCCAAGTAAAAAAAAGAATTGGTGATCATCCCCGCCCGACCCTCTAAAAAGCACCCGACCTTTTTTTTTTTTTTTTTAACACAAAAAACGCGCCAAACACCCTAGTCTGGCCTAGAATTACACAACGGTGCCGTTATGTAAATAAGACAGAATAACTGACTAAGACACACATTAGCGGTAACTTAACTAAAACACACTAAAATAACTCATAGAGACTAGACTACAACTAACAATCATTACCCATACAAAAATCTCCTCTTAAAGACCCCAAATAATTACAAAATAGACCCCATAAACACACAAGAGAACTCTATGCAAATACCGTACGACACGCAGCCATCTGATTGGCCGACACCCCCTCTACCATCAAAAAAACCCCCAAAAAACCCCAAAAAAAAACAAAATTAAAAAAAAACACCGACTCCCCCCGACCCAAAATTTTGGTGAAAAAGGATGATCACCAATTTTTTTTTTCTTGGCTTTACTCATTTCATGTGTTAATTTAGACAACACAAAAACTGAAATAAGGGTGTTTCAGTGCTGTATGATCCAACAGTGGCTGAATGTGTCTGCTGTATTTGGGGCAAACGTTTAGCACTACTAAAACTTAACTAGAATCTCTCTGTGAGAATGATCTACACAGTAGCAGGCTAGTGTGCAGAAAAACATTTATCTATTGGGCACAATCCAGTCCCTGTCCAGAACTATTTCTATTTCCAGAGTCAAATGATATTGCTCAAATATTGTTAAAGTGTAATTAAGTAAGTAAACTTAATTAACTAGTAACTCACCTTCATGTTGTGTCGTTTCAGTGCGCTGGACTGTTAGCCGGTAGCATGGATGTAGCATTTTTCATATTTTGAGTGCTAAACATACACTCTTTGTAAAGATGGTTTTTAAAGGGTTCTTTAGTAAAGAAAATGGTTCTATATAGAACCATGAACACTCAAAGAACCCTTCTTGTTGATAAAGGGTTCTATCCATGGTGAAAGGGTTTTTCAGATTGATGAGGAATGTGATGTAGATGGTTCTATGCAGAACCTTTGAAAATGGTTATATATACACCCAAAAGGTTTCTGCTGTAGTTACGATGCCAAGCTTATAATAATAGAGGTTCTATTTGGTGCTATATAGAATCATCTACAGCACATTCTTCATCAATCTGAATAACTCTTTCATTGTGCAAAGAACCCAAAGGGTTTGTATTTCTATATAAAACTGTTTTCTTTACTAAGGAACCCCTGAAGAACCATCCCTTTTAAGAGTGTACTCATAATTCACAGAATTCAGTGATCTCTGGATCGAGTTTGGAACATTTTTATGTAGGGTGTTATAAAACTTAATTTATTATACTCATAGACCTTAAAATGGGCCTATAGTTCACATGGCATGTGGACAGTATACAGCAGAGTGGTGTTCTTTTCTATCCAATTTTGACCCAATGACGTGTGTTTGGTATAACTGTGTAGTTGAATCAGGAGTGTTAGAGCAGTAAATAAGTGCAGAGGAAGACTCCATCACTACTATATCAATACTACAGTATGTAGCTACTAGCAAAGGTGGTGCAGGACAGGAGATCAAAATCTGATTATTATGTCTGGAGTCAAGCACAACTTGGTGATCTCCAAACATAAAGGCACCTACTGAACCTGGGAACTAACTGATATATGTCAAATGATGTGTCTAAGCTGGGAAATCACAAAATTGTATCAGGACTGTAAACTCCAGAAGATTCTGTTGCTTGGAACCACCTTTAAAAGCAGTCCATACTTTACTAATATTTGCCCATTCTTTGAAATCTTTATGAAAACATTGTAGAATAAGAAAACGTTCTTAAAATAGTTACATTTTTTATTTACCACTTTAAAAAGTAAGTCAGTATGTTTCCCAATTGTCCCACCCTTTTAGTAAACTCAATAAATGTTATTACACTTGATATTTAGTCAGTATAGTTTACAAGTTTTGGTTTTATTTGTTGAATAGAACTACATTATAGATTAAGCTCTCTATTTTGGTCCTATTGCCTACCTACTGGATCCAGTGACTGGGCACAGTAAAGTCCTTAATTATGAAACACTTTAAAGTCCTTTGACTCATCATGTAATGAAAGCTGGGTATTTCATGCGCCTCACTGCCTGGATTTTTTCACAAGTCACACTTTGGCCTCGTCTGTCTTTGCATTGGATACACTATTGTTAGTCTAGTGACGTTTGCGAGGTCGTTTGAGGTGTTGACTCCCACAGAGCTGTCTAGACTTTTCTCTCCCATAAGAGCACAATCACCCCCTCATGATGAATGAACTCTTAAAGTGAATCAAATTAACACTAATTAACCAGTACAGTGTTTGCTTGAGCCTAATTAACTGTAATTCACTTCTGCCATGTGTGTTGGAGACCAATTTATTTAAGCAAACTCTGGAGAATGAATTAAAGAATCGGTTTAGTGGAAAATTAAATTTACAAAATTTTCTTTTTAGCTCAAAAATGTAGTCAGTTTGCTATATCTTTTTGGTATCATCTATTTTTGTAAATTTGTTATCGGCTGTTGTTGTAATAGCTTACTATGGTGTTATGGTTGCCAATCAAAGCTTCCAGACAACTGAATGGTGATTAAACATCTTTTATATTTTTAAACGTCTATTATACAGAATTAATACACGCATGGCAGCCAATCAGAAAAGAGTATTTCCTAACTTTATTTCTACATTTTCCAAATTCTTCGCTCCCTAAGGTTCACTTTGACAAATAGAGGCCACATTAGTAGTTACATAAAATAATAAAAAAAATACATTTATCAGTTTTCTGGGAGAACGAAATAAATATAAAAGAGTGAGATCCTTCCAGACCAACACCATAACTGGTGACAGAGCCAACACAAGCATCCCTGATAGAAATGGTCTGATTTGAACAGTAAAAGTCCTTTCCTACATTTTGTCATCATGACAGATTTCACCAAGAGCTGATTTTTTGTCGGCTGTGTAGTAAAATGTGCAGAGCAGGTGAAAATGAAGTTAAAAGTCTTTTTACCAGGACCAGAAATGGAAAACCACAGAGGAAAAGATAATTCCCTATCAAACCTGAGTGTAATAAGACTCGGGTTAAAAGCTCCTAAAAACCTCAGGAGAGGATCCCCTGAATTCCCCGCAGAAACAGAGCAACACAGAGGAGGCCAGGTGCTGCTGAATAATCAACAGCTTCAAGTGTCACCACACAATCTGGCACTGCAGTGAGGGAGGGCTGGATGAGGGAGGATCAGGTTTATTTAATAGTAAACTTCTCATTTTACAATAACATTAACAACAACAAAAACAGTACAAACTATATAAATGACCATTCCATACATTTAAAATTAATGATCCAACATTTTAAACCTAATCTGTATTAACTGCATCTGCAGAATGATCTTGACCACCATAGAGAATAATTCAGCCCCCTGACTTCTATTTTATTTATGTTTCAAGCCAATGACCCTGCTCACAACTAGTTGTTTCATACAATCCTGAGTATCAGGATTATATCAACATAGAGATTATCCACATCAAAATACAGGTGTAAGTGCACCCAAGACTCTATTAAATCAGATTCACTCAAACCACTTCAAAAGGTGGCTTGAGACACACACTTTAGCCAGATGTTATGATAGAGTAAATGCATGTGTCTCCATGCCATATTCAACTGCCAAAACAATTGCAATACAGTCAAAACCACATCAAATACACCAAAAAACTACCCAAAACTATTCCCAGAACAACCAAAATCCCACCCAATAAAGTCGAAACCCTGCATAATACAAACAAAATCCCACCCTATACAACAACACTCTGGCCAATACAACCAATATCCTGTTAGATACTATCGAAGCCCCACCCAATACAACAAAATACTGCCTAATACAACATAACTCTGCTCAATAAAAGCTCAATCTCACCCAATACAACCCTGCCCAACAAATCAAAACCCACCCAGTATAACTAAAAGCCCACACAATGCAGTCCATCACAACTCACACGATGATGCTCAGTGGCTGAAACAAAATGATTTTTAGCCATTTAGTCCGACACTGCTATACCAAATGAACTACAATAACCTCCAAAAACAGATCAGTGTACAAAGAAATATCAAAACAACTCCTGACAATCAACTTCCACAGAACCTCTCTACAGTACTAATGAAAAATAAAACATGAACCTTTCTACAGGAAGGCTAAAGACCACAAAGCAACCATCTTTTGCATAACAGAACAATACATAAAACAGGAACGACACAGACTACTGGTTGTGGTATATAAGCTGATTTGCATATTACACATCACAGAGCATCAGATTTCAAAGTGACTGACTGGAGGTGCTTTTGATGACCAGATGCAAATGTATGTGGTGTAAGTCTTATCAGGATGCGATCCACACACTGATGTAATTCAATTATCGAGTGTAAACAGGGTCAGTGCTGTTCTACATACAGGAAGCTGTTTCAAAACTAAAGTCTATAGAAATCAACCCTATGCTATATATGTAGAAAACAAAAATTAGATCAAAAGAATATTGAAGTATTCCTTTAACATGCATGCAAACATGTTTTATGGTACATATGCAAAAAATTAAGTAAAATCAAATAATAAAAAAGACCAAAAATGCTGAAAAAGAAATGTAGATGTATATACAAGTATAATGATTAAACAAAGATTTCCAATCAGCATGTTGGACCCTGTTCTTATGTACACAGTCACTGTGTCCTTATGGACTGTAATAAATGTGTGTGTGTCCCACATGTGACAGATGGCTCTCATTTGGAGCTGAAAAGTAAGTATTCTAGCTGTCACATTGAGTAAGAGAACACAACATTAATGAATGCACAGTGGAAATGTGGCATATGCGCAGCTGCAGTGATCAGCTGTTATAGACCATGTGAAGATATGAAGAAGAAAAGTGTACAGCAAGGGTCAAAGCATGATAACATCATTCAGTCCTTCCTTGTTTCCTCTGCCTCTCTCATTCTATTTCTGTCTTTCTGGTGGCTAAATCCCACTGCCTGACTCGTGGCCACTGGCCCAGCTGTATGTGTGTGCTTCTGTTAGGGCACAGGGTGCATTTCAGTCAACAACAGATAATCAGATTCTACTACAGAGAGAGAGAGAGAGAGAGAGAGAGAGAGAGAGAGAGAGAGAGAGAGAGAGAGAGAGAGAGAAGGGATCAAAAGAGGGTGAGAGAGAAAGAGGGATAGAAAGAATTAGAATTTAAAATCACCTTTACTGAAACCAGTAGAAAAAAAAAACAAAAATAGAACTCCCAGGACAATTGTATTACTTCACATATACATTATTAGAAAATAATATTTATAGAATATATGGAATAATGTATAATAATATATTTACAACAACAACAACAATATTAATAATAATAATAATAATAATAATAATAATAATAATAATAATAATAAATATAGCAGATAATCAGATTCTACTAGAGAGAGTGAGAGAGAGAAAGAGAGAGAGAGAGAAAGAGAGAGAGAGAGAGAGAAGGGATAAAAAGAAGGAGAGAGAGAAAGAGGGATAGAAAGAATTAGAATTTAAAATCACCTTTACTGAAACCAGTAGAAAAAAAACAAAAATAGAACTCCCAGGACAATTGTATTACTTCACATATACATTATTAGAAAATAATATTTATAGAATATATGGAATAATGTATAATAATATATTTACAACAACAACAACAACAACAACAACAATATTAATAATAATAATAATAATAATAATAATAATAATAATAATAATAATAATAATAATAATAAATATAGCAGATAATCAGATTCTACTAGAGAGAGAGAGAGAGAGAAAGAGAGAGAGAGAGAAAGAGAGAGAGAGAGAGAGAGAGAGAGAGAAGGGATAAAAAGAAGGAGAGAGAGAAAGAGGGATAGAAAGAATTAGAATTTAAAATCACCTTTACTGAAACCAGTAGAAAAAAAACAAAAATAGAACTCCCAGGACAATTGTATTACTTCACATATACATTATTAGAAAATAATATGTATAATAATATATTTACAACAACAACAATATTAATAATAATAATAATAATAATAATAATAATAATAATAATAATAATAATAATAAATATTGGATAATATATAGAAAATAATATTAGCAAATTTACAAACAGAATTTTTAAATGAGGGGTGTAAAACTTCAGTCCCGGAGAGTCGGAATCATACACAGTTTGGTGATCTTCCTGATCAAACACACCTGATTCAACTCAGCAGGTAATGAGCAGGTTTAATTGTAGTGCCAGAGTGGGGCAATCACCAACCTGCACTGGATACCAGCCCTCCAGAACTGAAGTTTGACATCCCTGCCTTAACCACAGCCCTCAACTCCATAACACCTTGGGCTAGCATCCGATTCGACTTCCATATGGCTAACTTTGCTATGCCAGCTAGAAAACCGAGTAATAGCAGGACATTTGTTCTTCTCATTTTATATTTTGGGCCATAGACAATGGAAACACTTTACTCAGAGAGGAAAACCACCCAGTTCAGAGATCAAATAAAATGTTCAGCCTGGTGCTGCAGAAATGAAAAATAGACTCTCTCTCAGAACAGAAAGGACATCCTTCATCAGCACTTGGATTGAGGTGCACTCTATGTCTGTAGCTACTGCCATGTACTATCCTCTACTGGAGGTCAGCTGTCCATTTCTCAGATGCTTATACAGGGTCCACCAGCAAGCTTTGGGGGAGGAGAGAGGGCCAATAAATTCACCACCTAAGTAGGTGGAACATCAGTCAAAAGCTGTCTTGTGATACCTTCACACAGGTCAGATAAAGAGACTTTTTCCTGAGTGTGGTAAAAGTACCCAAGGGTGGAGTGGCAAAGACAACCAACACCCCTCATTTTCAGGTCACTTTCCAACAGGGCTAGACAGTGGAGGAGACACAGAAAGAAGGAGAGAGACAAGGAAGGAAGGAGACAGCCAGAGTGAGAGAGCAAGAGATAATACTGGTATTGAGAGGGGGGAGAGAAAAAGACAGAGATGGGGGCAAATAAAGAGACAGGGAATGGAGAGAGAGAAAAAGAGAGACAAAAAGACAGAATGGAGAGATGGAGATAGAAGGAGAGAGAGACTTTATATATGGACAGATAGATGAACAAATAAAGAGAGAGAGAAGGGGAAGAGACAGAGGAAAAAGAGACAAAGAAAGAGACATAGAAGGGTAAGAGAGAGGAAGAGAGACAAATAGAGACAGAAAGGAGGAAGGGAGGGAGAGCAGGACAATTAGAGAGAGAGTGGCAAAGAGAAAGAGGCAAATAGAGAGAAGGGGAAGAGAGAGACAAATAAAGAGACAGAAGAAAAAGAGAGAGATAGAGAGAGAGAGAAAGGGGGTGGGGGGAGTAGAGATCCCAGTAGTCCCTCTGACCTGCCTGTAACCTCCCACCTGCTCCAGCAGAAACACAGAGGGGAGCTAATTAACATGCTAATGAGATCCGGCCCAGGTGACCTGCTCTACAGAGAAGGAACACGGCTGCTCCACACATGTAAACTCTGTTCACTGCAGGGCACCGTTTTTATCCAAATATTTAATAACTGTGTTCAGAAAATTCCCCTAATTTGCATTTCACACAACTCTACATTAACCAGAATTATAGGGGGAAAGACTTCATATTTCATTACAACAAATGTTTTCATATACTGAACTATCAGGTGCACAGATAACAGACTGATATCCACAGAAAATGCTGGATCAGGAATCAGAGGGGAAGGAGAATGAATCAGATCCAGTCCTGAAATAGACTCACAGTGTAGTGGTAGCTGTGGATCCTGTGGAGTAGGAGCACAGTGACTGAGTAGACTGAGCTGCTCTCACACTGCCCCTTAGAGGATTGATGCAGAATGGCATGTTTGTTTTTTGTTGATGGCATTGCATAGTTTCTTTAGTCATCTATAATCCTTGTGTAGTCTTAACATTTTGTGTACTGCCCTTGTCCTGAGGGTCAAAAGTGACCCACCTTCTAAACCTCTAAATTAAAGAGGCTTCACTAAATTTTAAACCCCAAATGTATTTATTTTTTCATTAAAACAAGTTAATATTTATTACAAATTGTGTGAATATATGGGGTTTCCATCTTTAACAGAGCTGAAATAGTGCATGTACTCAGTAGACAGCATTCATTTTCATTACAACCAGCCAAAGTTGTTGTTATTTGTTATTATTATTATTGTTTATTGTTTATATATATATATATATATATATATATATATATATATATATATATATATATATATATATATATATATATATATTTATTTATTTATTTTATTTATTTATTTTTTTAACTGATAAAATACTGCATACACATTCTTTTAGCAAGCATCTAAGGAACTAGCAGAAATGTATGCAAAGTAGTTCTGATTCATCAAGTTTCAAGCAAAAAAATTTTTTTTTTCTTTACTGGCAAACAGGAACGAGTTATTTAATTCTACAGATAATTGTATTTATTTTTTTCCACTCATAATATTTAGGTGACTTTGTGAACCAAGTAGTAAATGAACCATCCATCCATCCATCCATCCATCCATCTTCTTAACCACTTAATCTAGTTCAGGGTCACAGTGAGTCCCCCTACCCCTTCCTTAGGTGCTAGGCAGAGCATTTGTATATGAATCAATTAATATATTTTCACATTAACATTTTCCAGCCATCCTACTTCTCATGTAAATCAACAGGCTGTTTGTTTTACTGATATATGTAAATGATGTCTGTTTTAATTGGTTGTCCTGTGTTGTCACTCATAAAAACGGTGAATAGATGAAGTTATGTATTTACATGTTTTAACCACAACATTTTCAGAACAGATTGTGTAGTTTTTTTGCATATATGACCTAGGGTAAAAGTGTTCAAAAGATTGCATGGGGATAATATTCTTTCATTGTCACTGGACATAGTACAAAGAGATTTTGAAGATGCAAAGATTAAAAACAGAAAGACAAATGCACAGTTATATCAGACCTACCCACTAGACATATGTGTTCACTCAGTCAAGTGATGCCTGACACTTCCCTTGATGCTCCTGTGTTTATTATAGAGGCTAACTGGTCCACTGTTGTGTGATTGAAAAAAGTAAATTAAATCACACATTTCTATAACGAAAATAAAAAGTGTGTTATATGTGGTCCTGTGTTGATTGCTGAAAGGAAAAGAGAAGAACCAACTCCTTCATTACTGTGCTACACACATATGAATTTGACCTCTGCCTTTATTCTATCCATGTAGTGAACACTGGAGTGATGGGCAGCCCTACTGGTGCCTGGGGAGCAGGTGCGTTGTTCCAACAGCACTTCAGCCATTCTGAACCAGTGACCTTTAAGTCCCAAGCCTGCTTCTATAGCCTTTAGGACATGGCTGCCCCTTAAAGCTTGCTGATCTGCATCTGTGTCATATATATAGTACATGGCCATATATTGAGTTTTTATATATATAAAAAAAACTGGCTAAAATGAATACTGTAATGTTCCGTGTGTCTAATGTGTCATTGGCTAGAGACGTTGAAACATTTTACATTTCTTCTGGTAATTGTGAGACGGTCCCTAACACTGCAGCCGCTGGAGCAAAAACAAAGCTAAGCGGCTGTATTCTGGCTTGAGCCTTTTTGAAACATTCAAATATATATTTTCTGTTAATGTTAAATATCTAGAGGATGTTGGACAGAAATAGAGCTATAGAAAACCAGTGAAACATTCATTTTATTGTAACGTTTTTTATTGTTTTTATATCCTTCCAGAGCAGAATCGTTCCATATAGTGTAGGGTGTTGGGTAGTACAGATTTGGTTGGATTTGTGTTAATTTATTTTCATTTCAGAGAAGTGGATACAGAGTGAAAGCATTTTCTTTCAGACATCATAATCATAGAAAGGATACTCACACTTACATATAGTGCATTTATTGTATTAAAAAGCAGAAGATAAAAAAGAAAACATAGTGCAATTGTATTGATTTCCAACATCTCAATAGAGGAGACTGTCTCGATAGTCTTAGTATCCAGCATGTCTCTCTGCTTGACTTGGTATTGCATACAGAATTTAGTTGACAGATTAATAAAATAAACCTACTTTGTGTCTCTAAAGGCTTCAGCCTTTGTTGTATTTAGTAGAAATGATCTTGTAGGAAGTCAGTCATGTATTTAAGCAGGAAGAGCAGATTTTCACTGTGCTTAGTGTCACTTGAATGTTGCTTTTCAAACCACATACAGTGCCTCACCGTGTGATTTCATAGGAAGAATAAGTAGTTGCAGTATATTCTACATGGTCCCAAACAACTTCAGTGCCAACTAAATAAATATATTGTAAATATGTACAGCTTGCACTAGGAAGAAATCGATTATTTGCCGTGATGTGCTTTTAAGCATGGATACACATGCAATAAATGTTAGGAATATTTTTCATAGAAATGCTAATTTGTGAGAGCAGGCATATGTCACTTCCCTGTTTTCAAGATGACTCCGCCCCTTTTTGCATGAAAACAAATGCTATAGAATTACTGGTGTCAAATTGGAAAAATGTAAGTGTAAAAGTAACTAAACAATATAAATACTGGCTAAGTGTAAGTGTGTATGTAATAATTACTGTCTACATTATAGCTTCAGGGTGTTAGCTTGTTAAACTCCTGTCAAGCATGGTAATGTTAGCCATGTAGCTAGTTTACAGTCACGTCACACTGGACAGACTACAAAAACTGCTAAATAAAGTGCCTTTAATGACTTAAAAGTAACATACATCTGAAAAAAAAAACAATCTGGTGATTCAGTAAGGTAGTTGTATACACTTATTGGTCACTTTATTAGGTATTTATACTTTGTATCTACACTCCTACAGTATTTTTATCAGCTCCACTGATCAGTGCACTTTGTAGTTCTATAATAATAGACTGTAGTCCATCTGTTTTCATCAACCCCTATTTCATTAATTGTTTCTATGTAACAATGCAGATTGTTGATCAGGAACAATATACCTGTTTTCCTGACTGGGCCAAGGAATCCCAATAGTATCAGTACAATATTCTTGATTTATATTATAAAATCCATAAAGGCCTCAAAATTTGACTGCCAGTTGAAATAGGGACTACTTTCTCCCAAAAAGGGGCAGGACATTACGAAAAGGAAACATACCTGGATGTGCTGCTCTCAGCAGTTTTGCTAAATAGTGAATGAAAGATAACGAAGGCCAGTTAGCATTAGGAAAATGGAGCCATGCTAACAAGTACCTTTTAGCTTTGGGTGAACACTTGGGTGAAATGTTCCTTTAATGTTGAACCTGTATATACACAAGCAGCTTGTAATAAGCGCAGATGATTAGCAAGATCTTTCTAATCTTTTGGGGCACAAGGTAATCCTACAAAACCCCTCTAGTGACTGGAAATACAGTTGCCATGCAAGCTCTTAATTATCTATACTATACAGGATGATCTGAAATGGATGTATACAGTGGGATACATTAGTGGTAAATTAGCTGAAAGATTGTCTTGCAAATAAGATATGGATTATCCTGTTATGTCTCTCTAAATCATCATCATCGTGCCTTTACATTGTGCGGAAACAGCAGGCAAAATTCTATAAACGAGAGCATCATATATGGGGAAGTAGGTGGTGAAATGTCATGAAACATTTGTGTCATCGAGGTGTAACGATACCAATTTTAATATCTTACTTTAGTCGATGGATTCGGAGATTATACATATAGACACCAAATTAGAGGTGTTTACAAAGTACTGTAAAGTGGTGGATGAAGGGGTATATACTACGAGAGCAAATAT
>BRDA01007297.1:17787-67892 GCA_036984385.1 Crenuchus spilurus
CACACGCGCACTCACACACGCGCACTCACACACGCGCACTCACACCACTCACGCGCACACACTCACGCGCACACACTCACGCGCACACACTCACGCGCACACACTCACGCGCACACACTCACGCGCACACTCACGCGCACACTCACGCGCACACTCACGCGCACACACACACTCTCTCACACGCGCACACTCTCTCACACGCGCACACTCTCTCACACGCGCACACTCTCTCTCACGCGCACACTCTCTCACGCGCACACTCTCACGCGCACACTCTCACACGCACACTCTCACACGCACACTCTCACACCTGCTCTCACACCTGCTCTCACACACACACACACTCACACCCTCTCTCTCTCTCTCACACACACACACACACACACACACACACACACACACACACACACACACACACACACACACACAGCACCTTCTGTGTACTTCAGTCTCAGTCTAGCTTTCCAACACACACATTACTGTAAAATGTGAGGTGTGTGTGTGTGTGTGTGTGTTTTGTGTTAATTCCTCATGTAAACACTAATATTAGTAATAATGGTATAAAATTACAACATTAACTCTGAAAATCTATTTTCATATCCAAACAAAACCTGATACTGTAACTGAATTATCCTTAAGTGAATCAAATCAAAAATCCAATCAAATTGGGATCCTGGGAACCGGATCAATTCAGGAAATCAGTGGTGATAACCAGCCCTACTGTTAAACAGCATTCACACAGAGTATACAGCAGGAATTTTACTCCTGCAGGACCGGGCAGCTATGGGGGAATTAAGACAATGTTAAAAGCTTAAAGAACTGTCACATATTTCAGCACAAGGTGCCCAACACCTCCAACTTCAAAATAACACTCGAAGGCCCTCAGCTAGTTAAAATGTTTGACAAGAAGGGAAACATGAAGACCATATTGTAAGAATATAAGGAGCAGACAGTGTAATATTTGGAAATCAGAGACAACAGTGATGTTTTCATCACAAGCATGTTTTCTTTCAGTCAGAGACCGGCTCATTCTACAGCAGCTAAAGACCTCAGGTTCAACTGCTTTTGGGGGTTTTCATTGCCTTAAATCAGAATTATATTTCATCATGCATGCAAAAATAGCTTTTTTCTGCACATATACCCCACATGCTGAACAGTGTACAAGTCTCCACCTACATAAAGAGATGCTGGAAAAGCTCACAGTGAACCATACACAAGCAATTAAAAGAACATAAGACAATGGCTTTTAGACTTTTTTAAACTCCTGTGATCTTTCAGTGGTATGAGAGCCAATTTGGGAAATGAGAAAAAATGAAAAAATCTAAAGCATTCTTGAAGAACTATAAAAGTACCTGGATTGTAGTGGAAAATGATGTTTAAGAGGTCCTGATCCCCCCACGTGATGTGGTTCTTGTATTTCTGGTAGAGTGGATGAAGCAAGTCCTCCCATGACAGACCGCTAGCTATCATGCTGTTCTGTAAAATCAAGAGTGGCAGGTTATTTTCCTCAATACAGAGGCTGGCAGCTTACTTTCAGACATCTGTTCATACAGAAACGACAGCTTTTTTGTTGCAAAAAAGTTTCCTATTCATTTTCCTCAAGGTCTTTTGAAAAAGTAACCAGGTTTGAAATTACAGCCCTTTCTGGGTTTCACAAATATGCTAATTCAAACTCAAGACACCCACATACACACTTCAGAGTGCAATCAGCAGACTTCAATCTGCAGCTGCTCTTAAAGGCTCTGAGCCATACCGGTTAAAAGGGTTCATGTGAGAAGAAATGTCAAGGACATGTGAGGGCTAAAGCCTTAGGCAACTATCAGAGGAAACAAACCACAGAGGATGTACACAGTAAGCACTCCAGCTCACAGTTTGATTTAGAAAAATATCCCCACCCCCACTGGTGTTAAAAATAGTCATGAGTCTCCTCTTTTACCTAGAAAAACATTTCCAGTGTTACCCTCACCTTTAACTGAGTTATCACACAACAATTACTGCCATCACTGTAACACAGCAGCTGTCTCAGTACTGACACCACTGAGCACAGAACAGAAGTGACGTCTGGTCAGCGGTAGATTACAATGGTGCCTAAAAGTTTGTCAGCTCTTTAGAATTTGCTGTACTTCTAAATAAATGTGATACAAAACATCGTCAGATTCTCACACGTCCTAAAAGTAGGTAAAGAGAATTCAATTAAACAAATGAGATGGAAATGATGTACTTGGTCATTTGTTCCTTCTGGTAACTTTACTCCACAGTTGCCTGGCAAGTCAAAACTTTCACTACCGCAAAAAAAAAAAAAATTCCAATCAACCATTTTATGACACCTCGATGACTCACCCAGAAAATCAGATTCCTGCCCCGCCCACTGTGCACACATACCACAATGTAATATTAATAATGGCTGTATTACATTGTCTTTTAGAAGACAAGCTTAAATGAGCTTACATAGAGATTTCCCAAAGGAAAAAAACAGACAGTACATCTTTCTCTTTTGTCTCTTAAGGCCAATTTATACTTCTGTGTCAAACTTATGCTGTAGCCTGACACGCACCTCCCCAGAAATGTAACTACGTTCAAATCCCGGTCATGCTATTTGCCGTCAACATCCTAGACTAACAAACTAGAGACCCTGCACTTTCCTCCAAGCGTGCTGGTTCCCCAGGGATGGTGTATCAGCGGTAGTTCGAAAAGAGGCGGTGGCTATATCGCATGCAACAGAGGAGGTGTATGCATGTTTTCACTCTCCCAGAGTCAGGGAGAGTGTAAAGTGATAGAGAGAGCCACTAATGGGCTGGGTTAATTGGCAACTACCATATTGGAAAAGGGAGAAAATTGGCAAAAATGTAAAAAAAAAAAAAAAAAAAAAGAAAAAAGAAATGTAACTACGCTTAGCGTCAAAGCAGACTGCAGCTGCTATGATTGGTCCGCCACATTGTATCCCCACTTCTGCATTTCTGCCTCCACATTGCACTGCCATTTATAAAATCATTACAAGGTGATTACAAGTATTTTAGTAAAAGCAGCTGCTGTGCAACAGCTCCAGCTCCGATAAAATCTGTTTAGTTGCAGTCGGCATCATTTGTAGTACTCTGAGGAAGCCAACACAGTATACCAAGGAACTCAACCGAGTGGCATAAACCCTATCGCCACCTAGTGTCTTGGTGGTGTAATTGCAGTGTGTCACAGACATACCAATGCAGAAGTACATGCCACAGTGCACTAGGCGACATGCGTAGGCATCGCAGAAATATAAATGGGCCTTTAGGTCTAAGCTTAGTGAGCTTTTCTCTTCATCAGTCGCAGAGTTCAGTTCAACATCAGCTTCCACTTGACCTGAAATAAAACTACATCCATAGGATGTTTGAGTTCAAAACAACATGACAAAGAGGTTGTTGACTTGGCCTGCCAATTCCCCAGATCTCAATCTGATCAAGCATCTGTGGGATGTGCAGGACAAACTAATCTGATCTGCAGCAGCTCACAGGACTTAAAGCATCTGCTGCTGATGTTTTGGTGCCAGATACCACAGGACGCCTTCAGAGGAGTCTGTATATAATCTCACAAAAGTGAGTACACCTCTCATTTCTGCACATATTTGATGATATCTTTTCATGGGACAACACTAGAGAAAAGAAACATATAACTTAAGAGTCGTCAGTGTACAGCTTGTATAACAGTATAGATTTACTGTCTTCTGAACACAACTCAACACACAGCCATTAATGTCCACATAGATGGCAACACAAGTGACTGCACCTCACAGTGAACACGTCCAAATTGTGCCCATAATGTCCAATATTTTGTGTGACCACCATTATTATCTAGCTGAGCTTTAACCCTGTTGGACATGGAATTCACCAGAGCTGCACAGATTAGTACTGCTAGCTTTTAAAATAGCAGTTATTAAACCTTTGATCAAGAAATCAAATTTAGACCCTAATATATTGTCCAATTATAGACCTATTTCTAATTAACCATTCATGTCAAAAATTTTGGAAAAAATTGTGGCCCAACAGCTTTGCTCATATTTGCATAAAAAACACATTTATGAAAAGTTCCAATCTGGATTTAGACCCCATCATAGTACTGAGACAGTTCTTATTAAGATAACAAATGATCTTCTTCTTGCCTCTGATCAAGGCTGCGTGTCCTTATTAGTTTTACTTGATCTAAGTGCAGCTTTTGATACAATAGACCACAATATTCTCCCAAAAAGACTAGAGAACATGGTTGGAATCACAGGAACAGCCCTAATGTGGTTTTTAAATCTTATCTAACAGAATATTAACAGTTTGTAAATGTTAATGATGTATCGTCTAACAGTACCAAAGTGAGATGTGGAATTCCACAAGGATCTATCTTAGGACCTCTATTATTCATTCTTTATATGCTTCCATTAGGCCACATTATAATTAAACATAATATTAGTTTTCACTTTATTAGTAATATTATTAGTTTGAACTTTATATATCAGATAAACCTGATGACAGGATTAGATTAAAGAAAATGGTGGTCTGTGTAAAAGACGTGAAATGCTGGATGTCGTATAACTTCCTTCTCTTAAATAGTGACAAAACAGAGGTCCTTCTTCTGGGCCCAAAAACCATGAGAAATTATCAGGCTTAAATTTAAATCTGGATAACTTCACTGTTACACCTGACTCAGTAGCAAAAAATCTTGGTGTCATAATGGACTCAGATTTATCATTTGACCAACACATAACTAAAACTACCAGAACAGCTTTTTTACATCTCCGTAATATCTCCAAGTTAAGAAATGCCTTATCCCTACAGGATGCAGAAAAACGGGTACATGCGTTCATTACTTCTAGGTTAGATTACTGTAATGCACTATTATCAGGATGCTCTAGCAGAAACCTAAATAAACTTCAATTAGTTCAAAATGCAGCAGCCAGGGTTCTTACTAAAACCAGAAAATTTGACCATATTAGCCCAGTTTTATTAGCATTACACTGGCTTCCAGTTAAATACCAAATCGAATATAAAATTCTGCTATTGACATATAAAGCCCTACATGGTCTTGCCCCTGAGTATTTACAAGACATTTCCTATTATGAACCATCTCGTTTACTTAGATCACAGGGTGCTGGCTTCTTGATAGTTCCCAGAATTCAGAAATCATCAGCAGGGGGAAGAGTCTTCTCTTATATGGCCCCTCAGATTTGGAATAACCTCCCAGACAATGTTCGGGACTCAACTTTTAAGACTAGGCTGAAAACATATCTGTTTAGTTTAGCTTTTGGTATTTAATACTTTACATTATAGAAAGGTTGTAGGTCCAGGGGTGCACTGATGTAGGGATTTATAGTGGACTGAGATGCTGGGGCTGTCATACCGCTGCTCACGCGATCACTCAGGTTTGTTGACGGTGAGCAGAAGGATGGCAGTGTCTTGGGGAGCTCCCATGCCTGTTTACCTTCTGGCTCTCTACTTTTAGGTAGGCTGTTTTAGATAGTTCTGCTGGAGTCAATAGCCACACTCTGATATGTCTCATAATCCCCCTGTTATATAAATCGAAACAGAACTAATTCCATTCTTGTCTTTTTCTGAGTGAGTCATTGCCCACCGGTCCGGTCCAAGGCTAATGGAAGACTGATTACTATTTTCTGCATGATGCTTCCCTGGATCAGCTGCCCACCAACAACCAACTATTGTGACCTGCTCCAGATGCCCTACTCTACTGCCCACATTGGAGTTCATATGGACTTTCTGGCCGTTATCATTGCTACCGCTGTCATCATCATTCCTGTCCCACTACTGTCACCATATCAGTTCACCTGAACATTACAACAAGATCATATGATTATGATTTATCACAAACTTAGAATTAGCAGACCAGAGGAGGATGGGTCCCCCATGTGAGTCTGGTTCCTTCCAAGATTTCTCCCTCCAGCTCTGAGGGAGTTTTTCCTTGCCACTGTCGTCGTTGGCTTGCTCACTGGGGATTAGGGATTAAAGATTTGATGTTTGTTATTAGTAACCCTGTAAAGCTGCTTTGTGACATCAGTTGTAAAAAGCGCTTTAAAAATAAATTTGATTTGATTTGATACTGGAATCATATTCCACTCCTCCATGATGACATCACAGAGCTGGTGGATGTTAGACACCTTCACTCCTCCGCCTTCTGCTTGAGGATGCCCCACAAATGCTCAATTGGGTTTAGGTCTGGAGACATTCTTGACCAATCCATCACCATCTTGGAGGTGTGTTTGGGGTCATTATTATGTTGGAAAATTGCCATATGGCCCAGTTTCTGAAGGGAGGGGGCTCACGCTCTGCTTCAGAATGGCACGGTGTATGTTTGGAATTTGTGATTCCCTCAATGAACAGCACTCATGCCGTCCCAGACAATGATGCTACCACCACCATGCTTTTTACTGCAGGTACAACAGAGTTATCTTGGTACGCCACACCAGGGCGCCGGCACACATCTGGACACCATCTGAGTTAAACAAGTTTATCTTGGTCTCATCAGGGCATGGTTCCAGATATCTCTGGGCTGCTTGTCTTCAGCAAACTGTTTGCAGACTTTCTTGTTGAGTATCAGAGAATTGTACCTAAAGCACCAAATTTAACAGCCCTGTTCCCCATTCACACCTGGAACCTTGTAAATCTAATGAGTCACATGACACCAGGGAGGGACAACGACATAATTGGGCACAGTTTGGACATGTTCACTCTGAGGTGTACTCAAATGTGTTGCAGCTATGTGGACATTAATGGCTGTGTGGTGAGTTATGTTAAGAAGACAGTAAATCTATACTGTTGTACAAGCTGTACACTGACTACTCCAAGTTATAGCCAAGTTTCAATTCTACAGTGTTGTCTCATGAAAGGATATAATCAAATATGTGCAGAAATGTGAGGGGTGTACTCACTTTTGTAAATGAGGGTAAATCAAGAATATATGCATTGATCATCAAAATCTGCAAGATGCTAACCTAGCTAATAAACCAAGATGAGCATTTTCATGTTTTGAATGCGCAGAATTTATTTATTATTGTTTAGTTCTTCTCATTATAAAGTTTCATCCACTGTAATTATTATAGATGCCTTTTATTTTATTCAACACTCCGGTTTCCTCCCACAGTCCAAAAACATGATCAGGTGGATTGGGTACTCTAAATTGTCCGTACATGTGTGTGTGTGTGTGTGTGTGCACGCATGTGCAGCCAGCGATGGATTGGAACCCTGTCCTGGGCTTAGTTGAATAGTGTAATGCCCTCCCCTGCAACCAGTGAGGGGGTAGGGGACTAACCACTACCCTGATAAGGATTAAGCGAATGTGATAATGGATAGATGGACTAGTCTCACTGTACATGCCTACTAAAAGCCTAAGCAATTTAAGTTTTAATAAGGCAAAAAATCAACTCTCCAGGCAAGCCAATTCCAGTTTACTGGCTTTTTGAAAACCATATTGCTCCTCACCTTGAACAAGGTGCTTCGAATCCGTGTAAGGTTCATCAGCATGACTCCTGAGTTGACTCCAGTAACTCCATAGAAAGGGTGCCTTGCAAAGCGACTGTACCAGCCAATTTTGGGGATCTCATGCTCTGGGGCCATGGCTGCCAGCTGAGTGCTATTGAAGGCCTTCAGGAACTTCCAGATGTCATCCATAGGCCGGAGAAAGAGCACATCAGTGTCCACATACAGCAATGAGTCCACATTTTTCAGGATTACCTGAGGATACAGAGCACCATATTACAGAATCTTTCTAAATGACACGGTGAGAAAGAGTGGAGGAAAGATGGCAAATAATTACTGGAAGAAAAAGCCTCTGGGCGGCACATGGTTTGAAGAGCCTCTTCCACTCTTCAGCGTTCCCCACTGAGAAGGTGATGGGGTAGAGTCTGTACTGGAACTTGGAGGAAAGAGGTCGAGGCCATTGGCTTAGCTGTGGGAGACAAAATGAGATGCTCAGACACATGCACACCAATCATAATACAGTACATCATCTAGAACTAGGGCTAAATCTCTAAATTCCACATTTAGGATTCTTTAGAAACATATTCAGTGCATCATGAAATCTCAAAGTTTACCACAAATGTGATTGAAAAAAACAAACAAAAAAACCTGATAATTTTATTTCTAAGTTTTTGCCCATTTTTATCCCCTTCACAGTAGTAGTATTTAGCTTTTTAGCCCAATTTAGCCCATCCCCTCGGACTTTTCCCATCTCCTTTCAAATGTCCCTGACTCTGGGAGGGTGAAGACAAGCACAAGCCTCCTCCGTTGCATGTGATGCAGCCACCGCCTCTTTTCAAACTACTGCTGATACACCGTAACTGGCGAGCCAACGTGCTTGGAGGAAAGCACAGGATTCCCAGCTCTGAATGGACCAATAGATGCCTGAGTCAGGGGACATTGCAATGTGAAAGTGATGGGGATTCGAAATCGCGATCCTCTGGTCATAGTGTCAGTGTCTTAGCCTGTTGAGCCACTCAGGGCCCTATAAAGTTACATTTTAATTAGTAGCTTTACACAAATCCACATTCAGCCAGTTAAGAAAGAAAGTTGAAGATGACTATAGGAGAGACGACTCTCTTGCTGGTTGTGCAGATGGTTAAAGTCTAGTCATGGAGTCTATTTTTTTTTCATTGGAGCATCTCCATTCTAAATGCAGTGTAGTCAAGAACTAAGCTTAATTCCAGTCTGGGAAACTTGTGCCCTTAGTGCACAAGGAAGTAACGTTGAGAGGAACCAAGATGTAAAAGTGGAAGCCATCCTCCTCTGTGTGACCATGGATAGTGAAATAACAAAAATACAAGAAGTAGTGAGATTTCCATATTGCTTCATCAAGACATTGCTTGGCACTGTTTTGTCTTCAGCTTCCTTACAAGCTCTCTCCAACAACTCTGAATATTTTCTTCTGTGCCAGGTGGGCTATTGTCACTGAATTAGAACAAAGCATCAGTTAAAGGAAAATACGCAGCAGGTGTGCATTTACATGACTGTCGGGAGAAGAAAAATGTAGCTCAGAAGAAGATCAGCTAAATTTATGCGCCGTAGAGTGTCTCAAACGTGCTGAATTAAAAGCCCAGCAGGAGATTATAGCCAGTAACCTGAGAACTGTGAACTGCTAAAACCTGCATTAATCGGGCTTAATGCTACACTTGCTGCAATTGCCTCTGAGTGTTTTTCCACCGACACCTTTAAAAGCTTCCTGCTGCTTGCATTCTGTTCCGTCTTCTGTGGTTGTTCATGAGATGCAGGACATGAGTACCAGTCGGGCGCGGTGGCAGTCGCTGATTTTCTGCTCCGTTACACACTACCTCACCATCTCACCCGCTGCAATATTATTAAGCAGTTTAGTTCACAGGCAGAGATCACAAACAGCAGAAACCGGCTGCCATGTTGCTGATACGGGTGAGAGATCAAAGTCCCAGAGATGAAGCAGAATCATTTTTTTCCGCTTTCGTTACCTCCAGCTTCACCACCAGAGGAGTGTAAAGGGTGTGCTGGGGTGTCTGAGTTTAACCAACACTGCTTGAGGGCTACCGCGGAGCCGCTCACAAACATGCAAACATGACAATCTCTCCAGAGTCAAAGCCACCATTTAGGGCCTTCGCTCATCAATTGCGGTTTTTGGTAATGCACAAACATGTCTGCATGCTGGAGGCTACAGGAGGTCACATGGTGTGAAGCATTCTGTAACTTGAGCTGCGTATTAACAAAAAAAACCCCAAAACCTAATTTTACAGCAACATGACTTATTTACAGCATAAACATCCAGAATTGTGCTCAGGACTGAAAATGCAACTCTCTAACAGGGGGAATCACCCTGATGTTCAGATAAGAGCTGACGTCAGCAAGAGGAGAAATGACTCAGTTGTGCTTCTGTATATAACTCTGTGAGCAGCCGTCTCATCCATTTAGGACAAAAATGACTGACAGTAATAAAGACATGTACAACAAATGTGAAAACTATTTTAGATCAGATCATCTGAGGCTATCAACTTACTTCTGTCTTTTGTTTCTGTGGTTAGCTGCAGGATCCTGATTAATTTACTAAAAATGGTCAAATTAAGAAAAATGTTGGTCATTGTAGGGTCAGTTATATCCAGTCCGTTGGATCTGAGCTGGGTGAGATTGTTAGTGTAAATGATGAATTTACATGACCTTATAATATGTTCCAACAGTAAGTAAGATTCATTTTTTATAGTCCGGACAGTTAAAATCTGCATGAAATCCAATTTCTGCTAATTTGATACAAGCCACATTTGTTACAATCTGATTACAATCAGATTTGTACAGATCTGTCTCAGTCTGGACACTCAACATTTTTAAACGCAGAACAAGACGTCAAAGGAAGAGTGACAGATGTACGCAGATCCAAAAAGCAGGCCACAAAGACCACCACAGCAGGATGTCACGTCTCAAAAAATTCTCCAGCCCATTGTCCACACAAACTTAAAACTAACCCAAAATCTAAAGGGTCTAATCACAGATGTTAGCTAAACATAGGAAGCTAAAACTGCTTTTTATTACTCTTAAATCTTACTTTAGTCTTCCTCTAATCTATATTTTCAAATCCCTCCACAGGGATTTTCTAATATTAGAAAGTCTACTTAAGGGCAAGACTTTTTTTTTTCTACTGTGTGACCTCTGACATTTTAGCAATGAGCGCATTAAAATAAATACTGTAATTTTGAGGGAAACCGCAAATGAAGGAGATGACTGTGGACTTCAGAAGAAGACAGCATGCTCACCCCCCCCCCCCATGCACGTCAGAGAATCTGAGGTGGAAGTGGTCTCCAGCTACTGGTACTTGGGTGTTCACCTGAGTGACAACCTCATCTGGAGCAACAACACTTCCAGTCTGGTCAAGAAGGCACACCAGCAGCTCTACTTCCTCAGACGGCTGAGGCGAGCTGGTCTCGGAACCTCAGTCCTCAGATCCTTCTACAGATGTATGGTGGAGAGCATCTTGTGCTCGAGCATCACTGTGTGGCATGGCAGCTGCTCTGCTGCAGACAGGAAATCTCTGCAGAGGGTGGTGAAAGCTGCACAGAAGATTGTTGGAGTCAGCCTCCCCACCACCACATCTACACCTCTAGATGCAGAAAAAGGGCCACCTGCATCATGAAGGACCCCACCCACCCAGCACACTCACTTTTTGTCCTGCTCCCCTCTGGCAGGAGGCTGCGGTCCATAAAGTGTAAAACCACCAAACTTCATTTGTGAGGCTGTTAGACTCTTAAACTCCACTTAGGAAACACACACACCGCACTGACAATTTATTACACTTGGTCACTTTAACTTTAACTGTATGCTGCTAATATTTATTCTTTATCCACTCATTCATATAAATTGCTGCAAATATCCCCATGCCGTGCTCAATACTCTGGTCATTGTACAGTCTAAGTTACTGCTGATATAATATACTGCTCTGCATAGTGTACAGTCTATATTTACTTTGCATAGTCTATATCATGTCTGTATATCTGCATATACTCATAAAAACTTTTATATTTATACCAAGCTACTACACTGGGTAAAACTGGGACCTTGGGCATGTAATTTCGTTACACCTCATGTACTACATGTGATGCAAATGACAATAAAGTCTCCTTGAATCCTTGAAACCTGGCAACTCTGAAGTCTGTAATTACTGACGCCTGCACTGTTACCACAAAAACTCAAACAGATAAACTGTAGATGGGCGGACATAGAAATCCAATCTTATTACTTGTAAATAACAGTGTGGACAGTCATCTCAGCAGATCTGACTTCAGAATCTAATCTGATTTGCCAGCAGTCTGAACGTAGCTTTAGAATTTGGAGAATATGAACCACATTCTATTTGGCTGACCACCAGTCAACAAGTTAGCTATAGTAGTATTTTGAGGCTTTAATAGACTAGTAAGTTTCAAATATTTCTCATTTAATCTTCTTCCAGGGTTAGAGAAAGCACATATGTTATGAAGTTGGATGACAAATTAAAACAAAAACCTGAAAAAAGGGAAGAAACATAATACTTTCAGAAAGGTGTGCTGCTTGTAATAAGGCAGTTATATCCTACAAAATTCTGTAGCCTGTACAAGGTGACCTCAATTCTGGAAGACTTAAAGAGGGGTCATCACTGGGGCTCACATGACAACAGTTTTAGACACAAAACTGGCCAATGTCTAGAAGCACAAACAAAGTGACATCTGCTTTTAGCTGTATGTCAATAGAGCCGGTAAAAGTGCATTTTCACTTACTGATACTTGTTCATTAGACATGTAAGAAAAAGCAGAAGAACAATAGTTCTTTAGGTGCATGAGAATGCAGGATGTATTCAGACTGTATGAGAAGGAAAATACCAGCTACTGCTACACAGAGACAGACATTATAGTAGTGTACCAGTACAAGCCACTCATAGTAAAGATAAATGCCCATTTGAGAGCTCAGTGGTGTAAAAACATAGGCACTTCCTTACGATCAAATGAGTCCCCGGTCACCATACTGCCCACAAGTGAATGTGTGGTGCACACCAAGAGAATGGTCCCTTAGAGGTAAGGGTCACTGGAAAGGTATTCTCACTGATTCACTGATCACATTTATCCTGTGACAAAACATTTTCATCCTGATTTGAGTAGTTTCTTCCAGGATGAGAGTGTCCTCATCTACAAGGCAAGAGGTGCTACTGAATAGACTGATATATATCAAACTGATGTAAATATTATAACATCAGATCGCAAATCAATCAAACATCTATGGGATACTTTGAATCAACATGTTAGTTATGAAACAAACACACAAACAAAAATAATAATAAATAAAAATATTTGAGGGAATCTTTTGCATCAATTATGTTCCACTTAGGTCTGAAAGATTAATCACTTTCTAATAGCAATCTACATTATTTAAATGTTAACTCTAAATCTGTTAATCTTAAGTTTAAAGTGGGGAAATGTAACCTAAGTCAGAGATTGTGAACTTCCTGTAGATTATTTGGACCAATCAAGGGCAACCAAAACTCCAGCACAGTCAAAACTTCTTGGCAAACATATACACTATGCATATTCAGGGGTCAAGCCTGAATCCAAAAAAGTGGATAGTCTACAAAAATAAAAACAAAGAAAATAATAATGATAATAATTGCAGTCACACTCCTTTAGTACAGAGACAGAGACTGTAGACTCTATGCATAAGTGCATTCAAGCTGTTCTATGGGCTCAGGGTGGCAAAATAACTGAGCAAGAATGAATTTGCAACCTGTTTATATACACAGAGTAAACACACTATTTATTATATAACTAGGGATGCACTGAATATTCAGCAACCAAAATTATTTGGCAGACAATGGCAACAACAACACTTTTGGTATCCGGTCAAACAAGTTTTTAATGACACTGTTACCTTTTCTGTTATCATTTCCCAGCGAGTCACACCTGAAGTTTTTTTTCTGTATGTTGAAGTTTCCAAATTTTGATTCATTTTCAAGCATTCAAGTCAAACGTAACTCGAGAAAGAGTAAAGAAACGAACAGAGCCGCTGTGCTTAAATTTACAGGAGGCGACAGCAGCTTCTCAGCATGAGGGCGAACACGAAGCAAAGCAGAGTAAAACTTTCATGTTTGTGATAAAATCACAGTAACACACTGTCTCCAGTGGCTTCTATAAAACGGCGGTCAACAGAAAATATGATAAAACACACAAGTGTTTAATTCATTAATGAATTTATTTTTTAGTCATTCACAATAAAATATTCTTCCACCACATGATGTTGTCTATAAACAGTTAACATTGCTGCTAGACAACATGAGGGCGGATTAGTCTACGTCATCTGACATCAGTGTGTCACTGATACACTGTACACTGCTCTTGATGTTTGTAATAAAATGACAACAAAAATGTTACATGTAAATATCAATATGACTTAAAAAAAATTGTAAAACAAAATATTTTAAATATATATATTTTTTTCTGTATCTAAGTTTACACTTAGATACAGAAAAAAAATTATATTTAAATTATTTTGTTTTACTATTTTTTTTTAAGTCATATAGACATTTTATTTTTATTTATACTAGTCTTATATATATATATCTTATATTATTATCTTCATTGTTATTATTATTATTTGTTGCTAATTTATTTGAAGTTATATTGTATTTAGTTTCGTTGGTATCTCTGCTAGTTTGTTAAAAATGATTTCAATAAACATTTTTAACTTATAGTTCAGTAATGACTGTTTCTTTGAAAACTAAGACAATAAAATATTTAATCAATGCAATGGTGGGAAAAAAATGGCAAACTTAATGAAACCATGAGACACCGTGTTAGGAAATCGGTAAAATTTTTGTTGAGTTTCGGTCAAAAATGTTCATTTCAGTGCATCCCTTGTATAAACTAAATTATGACATGGGTACGACATTGACAGAGTGGCAAACTGACTCCTAGCTCTTACCCCTTTCTCAAACTGGTCCGTCAAATCCTCTTCAGCAAAGATGTGAAACTTGATCTTCTTGATGCTGAAGAGAAGTGCCGATTTCACCATAGTGAGTGTTTCCTCCAGGCGATTCCCACAGGCAACCACGGCAAGGTGCATAATGTCCTCCGCACGGGTGACCTTCGACCCAGCCCGGCCCTGTTCACTCTTCTGCCTAGAAGGGTCAAATCAAGGTAAGAATGGTCATAGATCTCCCAACTAAGATCATGTTGTTTTGCTGAAGCTTGAAGCACATGGTTCCATAATACTACCACACAAAGGATCTGTTACACATCTGTTACAGGTTAACAGACTGAAACCATGAAACTTTCCCAAGAAATATTTTCTGTGCCATGACAGCACACCATGAGAACACCATTAATGGGACATGGACACGCTGGAATACTGTGAATATATATGATCTGGATTTTCATAGCTATAATTCTATCTGTGAGTGTTTTCATGTTGCCGATACATCTGCAATAATGTATTTGAGACATAATATATGGTGCCTGTTGAGCAGAAAATGGCTAAATGCAAAGCTGAGGAACCATATCACAGACTATTTCCTACCTTGAATTTTGATTTATAACACTGGCTAACATAAATATGCATATTGAGAAGTCCAGATTCTATCAACTAGGAGTTTCCACCTGCTTTCTCAGGACAATTTTTAAAAACAGACATAATAATATAATATTATATAATACCCAAAACAACTACACTGCATTACAACCACTATTAACTGAAATATGAAAAAGTAATAAGTGACAGTTTTAATATCACTAATTTTTCCCCTAAATAAAAGGAGCTCTATCATACAGCCATTACAAAATACTTCTCCTGATAGTTTAGCAGCTACATTTTAACCATAAAAAAAAGAAGACACTTCACAGTGATTCACAAACCAATCTTGTAAAGAACCTCAAGTGTGTTGGACAAATGAATATTTGATGAATATTCATCAACCAAAATTATTCGGCTGGGGAAAAAAAAAAAAAAAAAAAAAAAAAAAAAACACTTTTGATGTTCAGTCAAATAAGCAAAAAGACCAAATAATTTATACCAAACAATGACATTTTAAACAAGTGTTAACTTTTTAGTCATTCAGAATTCTGCTTTTCCTCACCAGTTAACAAAACACAGATTCACAAGCACAGTTACAATTTAGTGGAGAAATGGAAGAAGACAAAAAACTACAACCACAACCTTTACACACACACACAAACACACACGCACACACACACACACACACACACACACACACACACGTGTGTGTGTGTGTAGCACAGTAAGACTAAACACAATTAAAATGCCTCTTTTTATTATAACCATTTCCTTTGTAACTCATGCTTAACTTGTGGGAACATGGCTGTCAAAGCCAATGTAGTTGTAAGCTATCTATTAGGCCCAAGCAATATTTCACAATGAGCAGTGTTAATTGTTCTTCCACACCCCTCCTCCAGAACCCAGACCACAAATCAATGAATTGGCTTTTCTGCTGCTAGAAACTGAGAGCTCAAAAGAATAATTTTAGTAAACTGGCTCAATCTTCCCATTACAGTTTCACTGGGCTATTTTCTGTAATGCACTGTGCCGGTGATGAATATAGGCAAGTGAACTGGCCATTTCATTTATTTAAAAAACCTGGATGTATTGCATTCTCTTTCACAGATGAATAATCAACAGAATACAGTGCCTGAAATAATGTATAATATACATTACACATTACATATATACAGTCATGGCCGAAGGTATTGGCACCCCTGAATTTTTTCCAGAAAATTATTGCAATTACACATGTTTTGTTATACACATGTTTATTTCGTTTGTATGTATTGGAACAACACAAAAAACAAATGAAAAAAAGGCAAATTTGACATAATTGCACCCAAAACTCCAAAAATGGGCCGGACAAAATTATTAGCACCCTCAACTTAATATTTGGTTGAACACCCTTTGAAAAAAATAACTGAAATCAATTGCTTCCTATATCCATCAACAAGCTTCTAACACCTCTCAACTGGAATTTTGGACCACTCTTCTTTTGCAAACTGCTCCAAGTCTCTCATATTTGAAGGATGCCTTCTCCCAACAGCAATTTTAAGATCTCTCCACAGGTGTTCAATGGGATTTAGATCCGGACTCATTGCTGGCCACTTTAGAACTCTCCAGTGCTTTGTTTCCATCCATTTCTGGGTGCTTTTTGAAGTATGTTTTGGGTCTTTGTCCTGCTGGAAGACCCATGACCTAGGACGCAAACCCAGCTTTCTGACACTGGGCCCTACATTGCGACCCAAAATCCTTTGGTAATCTTCAGATTTCATGATGCCTTGCACACAGTGAAGGAACCCAGTTCTAGAGGCAGCAAAACAACCCCAAAATGTCTTTGAACCTCCACCATATTTGACTGTAGGTACTGTGTTCTTTTCTTTGTAGGCCTCATTCCGTTTTTGGTAATCAGTAGAATGATGTGCTTTACCAAAAATCTCTATCTTGGTCTCATCTGTCCACAAGATGTTTTCCCAGAAGGATTTTGGCTTACATACATACATTTTGGCAAACTGCAGTCTAGCTTTTTTATGTCTCTGTGTCCTCCTGGGTCTACTGCCATAGCGTTTCATTTCATTCAAATGTTGACAGATAGTTCAAGCTGACACTGATGCACCCTGCGCCTGCAGGACAGCTTGAATTTCTTTGGAACTTGATTGGGGCTGCTTATCCACCATCCGGACTATCCTGCGTTGCAACCTTTTATAATTTTTTCTCCTCTGTCCACGTCCAGGGCGATTAGCTACAGTGCCATGGGTTGTAAACTTGTTGATTATGTTGCGCACCGTGGACAAAGGAACATCAAGATCTCTGGAGATGGACTTGTAACCTTGAAATTGTTGATATTTTTCCACAATTGTGGTTCTCAAGTCCTCAGACAGTTCTCTTCTCCTCTTTCTGTTCTCCATGCTTAGTGTGGCACACACAGACACACAATGCAAAGATTGAGTCAACTTCTCTCCTTTTTATCTGTTTTCAGGTGTGATTTTTAAATTGCCCACACCTGTTACTTATCACAGGTGAGTTTGAATGAGCATCACATGCTTGAAACAAAGTTATTTACCCTCAATTTTGAAAAGGTGCCAATAATTTTGTCCGGCCCATTTTTGGAGTTTTGTGTGAAATTATGTCAAATTTGTCTTTTTTCCTCTGTTTTTTGTGTTGTTCCAATGCACACAAAGGAAATAAACATGTGTATAACAAAACATGTGTAATTGCAATAATTTTCAAGGAGAAATACTTTTTTCTGGAAAAAATTCAGGGGTGCCAACACTTTCGGCCATGACTGTAGTATACAGTACATACACAGCATGCTAATACTCGTAGTAGTGTCCTGTACTACATTGAATCTGCAACAAATATCTAATATCATGTACTGTCCTATAGGATGACATGATCATAAGTGGTTGCATCCATGACTGCCTTGCATTATCAGATCAGTAAAAAGTCCATACAAATACTGAAGAAACAGGCAGAACACTTGCAAATCTTCTTGAAGTTTGGTTTTACAGTCACGGCTCAGCACCGCACTCAGTAGTTTCTGTATCTGATGCATAAAGACTGCCAAGACAGCGGCGGGAGGGACCGAAACTACAACAGAATTTAAATGGACTCTGGAGAGCCGCTAGACAGAAGACGAGGAGCACGCTGCTTCACGTGTGACCATCACTAGCTTGTCTTGGGTTTCTTGCAAGCATGATTTTTGGTTTTAGGTTTGCTTTTATGGTTTATGTTAAAGACAGACACTGCATCAGCCAGAGGAAGTGAGCTTTCCAACACTGCAACAAGAGACGACCTCTGCACACAGTCCTCCATTTATCCAGGGATTTAGTTAAAAGAAACAAAATCATGCAGCCCGAGGAGTATGTAGCCTTTCAGACAAAAGCGAGAGAGAAGAAGAGGGAGGGGAAAAAGCTAGACATCAAAGGACTTGCACAGGGAAGAGGATAGGCAAATACTCTTGCTGAAAGTCAAACGCAGACCTTGATACAGAAAGAGAGCGAGAGAAAAAAAAGAGAAAAAAACAAGCATGTAGGATGTGATTGGAGAAGCGGAGGGCTTCTAGTCATGTGTGACTCTTTGTTTTCTGTTTCACGGAGACATATCCACACGACACACATTAAGCAAGATGAGGGTGTGAGGGAGGGCTGTTGTCTTTGCTTTGAAGGCTTAAGTTTCCTTCACAAAACGCCTTGTGCATTTATAGCAGGATAAATTACAAGAACTAGGCCAATGCCTTTAATGCAATAAAAACGTTGCCTGAAAGAACGAAATGGGTTTGAGTCAGGCATAATTCGTTTATCAAAAAAAGCACAACCGTTATTAAGAATTGTGGTCAGGATTTGGGAAAACGACATGACTGAAAAGGTGCAATACACTTTGGGTCTGCAAGAGGGCAGCACATCAAAAGCCCTGTGTTGTCAGATGTACCTTCTTCAAGTTCTCAATAGACTTCAACCATTTTTCTTTCTTACTTTTTCTTATTTGGGTTAACTAAACATTCACAATCCATCTTTGACTCATGAACATGGCTAATGAATCCAAGTGAGCATATCCACAGTACTGGGAATGAATTCTTATGGTTTCCATGTAACGTACGTAATTTATTATAAACTCTATTTAGTGGATATAATTGATGGTATAAATTGCATTAAATGAAGACATTTTATCATCTTCTGTCATGTTAGAAGGTTTTTAGTTTTCTAAAACTAACTGTGTCATACAGAGAGGTTTGTGCCTGTATGATAAAACTAATGTTTTTTAATAAACCAGCAAGTTTATGCTCAATGGAAACCACGTAACTAACAGAATCTAAAGCAAAGATTTGATTCTTGGCCAATTTTCGAAAAAAAAAGTAACACAATAGGAGAGATCTGATTCCGAAGTGTCTAATTTAGCTTACTGTACTTGGACACGTTTGCACATTTTGTGACAAACAAAATGAATTTTTTGAAAATTTGAATTTTCCCAGTACTGTGGATGTGCTCAAGTAAGGTAAAATTCAGAGGCATTTTGGATTAGAATGAATGTACAAAACCTAAACTGTCATTAACAACATGGACTCGTCAGCCTTTTCTCTCATGGCTCAGATTTCTTGAAGCCAGACTTCCCTGAGAATATATCTTGAGGTAAGCTTGGTATTTCCTTAGCCAACCCAATATAGCTTAGCAACATTTCAGCATTCATAAGGTTTTCATTCATGTAACTATGCTAAAAACAAACACGGGACATATTGGGTTACATTTCCCTTCAGTTGGATTGCTAGGCCTAAAAAATTGAGGCTAAACATTACTTAGGCCAGATATCTGCCAGTACTGCATATTCTCATCTTGTACAAAGACTGGTGATCTTTCTATCACAGACATTCACAGAGCTGATCAGGAAATTTTGTTGAATTTTTCAACACATCTGGTACATTTAACAAAATTTTCAGATGTAAATAAAACATTATTACTACGGGTTACCAGAGCAAGTAAGTCATATTCCTTCCTTTAAACCAGGAGACAAACAAGCAACCTCCTCGAGGTACAAGGGCCAAAAAGTGCTCAAGTCTTGGCTGACGAGAATTAATGTAACAAGGAGTGACCCAGGAGAAATCCATCAAAGTGTATTCAAATGGCAAAATGCTGCTGCTTTCAACTCTGTATGAAAATCCTCTGCTCTCTCCGTTTGGGAAGCGAGCCAGAGCTTTTCAGCGAGCTTTTAACCGCACATCCAGTACGGCCAACTGATTTAACACTTTTTTTCCTCCCTCCACCTCACAATCTTAGGCTGTGCTGCCAAAAGCAGTTTTTTTCATGCCATCCTTGGCTCTAAAACTCTGCTGCAAGCGGCTGGAGACTAAAAGTAGGAAAACTTTAGTTCTTTTCTTGATGAGAACATGAGCAATGTGAGCTGCACCAAAATTTATCAAGATACTCGGGTAAGTGAGAGGAACATTTTTGGGAGTTTCGCAGAGAGAGAGAGAGAAAAAGAGAGAGGGGGAAGAAAAAAAGAGCTCTAAGTCTTCCCAGATGACATGTTTACAGCCCTACGTAACGTGCCTGCCGTGGAACAGTACGTTTGGCTTCAGGCACAAGACAGAACTGAGTTCCAGATGATGGCAGAAAGTATTTGTTTAAAACGCTTCATCAGGAACCGTTAGGCCTAGTCTGTACTTGTTCCACAGTGACACAAAACTGTGACCTGCCTCAGTAAACTTGATCATGCAGCTGAATTTTTGAGAGATGAATTGTAAACATGTAATTTTCCGGTAACTGTTATCTATGGAGCATCTGTGCATGAGTGCACTTGCGTAAGAAAGACGTGGAGCGAGAAAAGGCATATCAGCCTTACCTCATAAACCAGATTAAAGCAGATCTCCAATTTCATCTAACTTAATCCTTCAGGAATATTCGGAGGCCTTTCCAAAAGCTCACTCTCAACTTTTATGAGCACGTTACGAAACTGCAGCCGGTAAAACTGGACCCTCTGTACTTTAAAACCTTTATACACATCTTACTTGGGAACGCTCATGATTCTGTTGTTTGGTCCTGTAAGCTGGGCTTCTGTAGCTTTAGACTCAAACTGGCCTCCATGAAGAGTCACAAACCAACTAAACAGCACCATCAAATCTGGATGGTTATTCTTTATTACGGGAAAGCTACCTTCATCATCATGTATCTACAGAACACACTGGTTGTTGCACGCATTAGCAAAATGAATGGTTATAGGTATAGACGGTGGTGGTATATGGACAGAAGCAGTCAATCTACATCTCCTAAAACAAGAAAATTAGTACGGGATTACTATGCGTATCCCAAAAATGAATGTGGAGTTGTCTTGTGGAGGGATATACAGTTTACAAATAATGTGGACGTCAACTGACTGCCAAAAGTACAAACACATCAAACACATTCACCATCTTTGAGAACATCATCCTGTAAAGCAGAGTGTGCCAAAATTATTCAACACCTCTGACTTACATACTGACACACACTGTCCTCAATACACACTTCCAGCTGTGTGTATGAGTTAAAGGTACAGAAAATAGCCAGTTTTCCGTCACACACCTACACTAAGCTGGCATATATATGATAATATTTTCAAGCACTTGTTATGCATTCATCACTATTTTCAGGCTTCTAATAAAAGTGATATCATGTTCTGATAAATTCTCATATAATGTTTCAAGCTTTAACCGTAATAAAGCATTTGAGCATATAAACAGTACTGGGAATGAATTCTTATGGTTTCCATGTAACTTACACACTTTATTATAAACTCTATTTAGTGGATATAATTGATGGTATAAATTGCATTAAATGAACACATTTTATCATCTGTCATGTTAGAAGGTTTATAGTTTTCTAAATCATTGTATATATTTGTTGTTGAACTTGGTAACTTTTTAGATACAGTTTCCATTTAACAGGCACAGATCAAATATTGTAGGTTGGACCGTCAGGAATGAGGTCTATGCTCAAAGTAGACTTGTGTCATACAGAGTTTGTGCCTACACAGTAAATCTGCCAGTGTAAAATCAACACTATTAGAGTTAAATGAACACTAAGGGTGTCAAAATATAACACTCCCAGTGTTAATTTAACTCTAATAGTGTTGATTTAACACTAACAGATTTACTTGTTTTTAATAAACCAGCAAGTTTATGCACAATGGAAACCATGTAACTAACAATCTAAAGCATCGACTTGATTCTTGGCCAATTTTCAAAAAATGGTAAAACAATAGGAGAGATCTGATTTTGGAGTGTCTAATTTAGCTTACTTGGACATGTTCGCACATTTTGTGACAAGTTTAATTTTGAAGTTCCATGTCCCAGAACTGTTTCCCAGTACTGTGGATGTCTTCATTTGTTTATCACAAACCCTTCTGTAAACCCCCGAAATGGCAGTCACAAAAATGTTTAGACCCAGGGCTATTGTCCCACAGCCATGGCCTAGACAGCCCCCTGCCTTAGGGCTTGATTTTGAAAACATGTTGTTTGTCACAAAACCCAACATATCACTTTCAGATTTCTTTACCTTACAGTAACTGTGCTACACGGCTAGCCAGCTATGTGTACAAAAGACATACAGATAATTGTTGTTAATAATCATTTTGATCAACTAGAGTTAGCAGAACAAAATCTATTTACCTCACGTTCAGCAGATTCTAACCTTTTCATCACCTCAGCTCATGAGAATGAAGAGAAATATACACACAAATCTCTTCCCACCAGCGTTGTGTGAATACTCACCCTAGTACTCATTGCCTTTACTGGTTAGTAGTGTGTTGGTTAGGATAAAAATAGCAGCGTCAGAGCTGCTCTTATCAGAGGCAAATAAAATATCCAGAGAAGATAAACCAGTCTTTCTGACCATCCTTCCTCTAAAAAAGTCTCTCTGAATCTGCATGAATCTTGTAGGTGACCTATATTGATATTTATGAAAGGTGAAGGGTTTGCAGTTAAAAAACACAGATTCACCAGCACAGTTACAGTTTAGTGGTGAAATGAAAAAGACAAAAAACTACAACCACAACCTTTACATTTTTTATGATGAAGCCAGAATACAGCCGCTTAGCTTTGTGTTTGTGCTCTGACAGCTGCAGTGTTAGGGACCATTTCACAATTACCAAAAGAAATGTGAAGTGTTTCAGTGACTATAATTAAACACACAAAACATCCATGTGACTTACATCATTAATTTTCATTTTCATGATTTCATGTTTTAATTAAATATTAGTAATAATGTAACATACATGCATCTTCATACATATTCATATATTATTGTCTTGGTGTGTAATTTCTGTAAAATTTATACACACATATAAAAGAATAATCAACTAAACTCATGTTATTAAACTTAATGATGTCAAACCAACTTACTTAAACACAGACATTCATCCCTGACTATCCACAAAGCTTATTTTGGAAACTAGTTACCAATTTTTTTTAATAATTTATAGAAATGAAGAACCAAACATATCATTTTGTTCGGTTTTGGTTAAAAATTCATTTTGATGTATCTGATAATAATAATAATTGTGAAATGTTGATGTGATATTGAGAAAGTTAGTATAACTAAGGCTGTCATGGTTATGAAATTACAGCTGTCAATAAATCTCAGTTGATTATGTAATTGTCTCGTTTTACGTAATGTGGGCAACTTTTAGAGGGCAAGTGTAAAATGACCCCATTAACTGACCAGCTGTCCTGCTTTCTGTCTGTTAATACTCTGTAGCTCTAACAACTCAAGCTCAAATAAACAAACACTCCTGACCCTCTACAGCCTCATTACCATCAACAGTCTGTTTTCATAAGACCCATAATGTTTCAATTAATTCTGCTTGTATTAACATTTACTTATTTCAACATTAGTGATGATTCATATTCTGTTTGTTGGAAAGAACGTGAGTGAACAATAACAACTGTGGTCAGTTTAAAGAATTGTGATGATCTAAAATAACATAATAAACAGTCCAAATCATTCTCTGAAAATCCTGCACTGCTGCAACCCTAGCTGTAGGTAACCAATCACATTCTGACCTTTTTGGCTTTTGCAACTGGTGGCTTTAACCTATTTCACATGAAATGCATTATAAAAAATCATGGAAAGGTTCAAGCTCAAAAGTGCTGCTTTTAAAAGAAGAACTGCAGTATTTCTCCATTCTAGAGCTGCTGAATCACCCATTTCTGCCTTAAAATACACTTGAGCTATTTAGATGTGAGCAAGTGCAAGACATTTTGACACCACTCAGAGCACTTTTAAAAGAGGCCTGGATTTTCAGCTTGTCAGCACATATCTCACTCCATCTCGCTCTTTCTAAATCGGTACAGCTCAAGTATAGCATAAGGGAAGTGATGTGATGCACCATCAGGGACTTGTTTGTCTGTCTCTGCCCCTGTGAGCCAGGAAGTTTGTCCGAGGGAGGATGAGTGCAAAACGGAAAAATAACTTGGTGGTAATCATGTTTAATTCAAACGATGGGTCACGAACACAGCCTCTAACCTACTGTAACCTCTAACCTACGCTGCTCTTTACTGTAGGCAACATTTTCCACTTCATACTTAATCATGTGCTTCTTTCCCCAGAGTTGGCCTCCCATCAGTTAAGAGGGTGCGGTCATACAAAGAGGTCACCACTGTCATGTGGAAACAATAAGGAGAGAGCAGAGTTTGTCAACCCTGATAGTAGCAATTAGAGCCTAGAGTAAGATAGATCATACGCAGGAGAAATGAACGTGATGGTTTTGTGCAGAACGTCAACTGTAGGAATTAATAAAGGTTATCAAAGCAAAGCCACCAATTCATCCATTCTTAATCCAATGAAGCTAACAATTAAATCCATTTATAGTCAGCTGAATAAAGGCATGGATAATGCCGTTCTGCCAAGACAGCCCCAAAGGGAAAAGCTCACTCAATTAGGCTGAGCTACCAGTCATTGATTTGTCCTTTTCTCCATTTAGCCCACAGAAAACCCTCAGCAAATGAGCTAATTCTCTTCAAGGTGACCTCAGGTCAGGCCTGATGGGAGGCTAACTTCTGATAAATACTCCGCTGGCTGTTCAGGTTAGATGAGCTTTAATCACAGCTGGCTTTTGAGAGGACTGAGGTCAAGGTCTTGGCTCCCACTTCCAGTCATATTGACGCAACATGACTAGAATTCATTTCTGACTGTTGTCTGATGACATACTTGGTTAAACCACAGGATGCAGCATTTCACCACATGGATAGTGCATCTTAATTCAATCAAAACAATGGCTCAGAGATGTTATGACAGCTAAAATTGGAGCTCACCACTAAAAACCACATGATGTATGGATTGTCTTGCTTATCCAAAGCTGCTCATAATCATGTCCTTGAGGCTGCAGAATAAAACTGGAATTATTTCATGATTTATTTAGTCTTATCTGACCACGTTCACAATGGTTGGTTGTGCATCAACTTCAAGGAGAAGCAGACAAGAAAAACTGCATACACAGAAGCTTGAGGAGTGTGTTAAGTCTGCACGTACTGCGAAAGGCTTTAAAATCAAACAGGCACGTAAAGGGCTTCAGCTCTTCTCAGTAACAGCGCGGCTGCAGCCTCTGGAGCTGAACCAGCACATGAGTAATGACGGCAGAATGTCCTACCTCAGCCTGGCGCTGACATCGCCTCCTCTGTCGGCTAATTTCGGCTCTTTCCGCTTTGGACGGGCTTGTTGTGGAGGCTCGACCCGGGACCGCTGGACTTTGGCTGAGGAGATTCTGCCGTGAGGAGGCGAAGAGAGCAGCTCATTCTGCTTCTCAACTTCTCTCAACGGAGGCTCGTCCGCGCCGTTCCCCCCCAAAAAGTACAAAAGTAGGAAAACTCCGAAGCATATCGCGATCACCACGACTTTGCAGTGGATCCTCATGGTGGAAACGCGAGCCGTGCACAAGCCGATGCATCGAGGAGTCCCGTTAGAGCGGCGAGAAAGCAAACGAGGCGGGTTTCGGCGGCGCTGCCATACTTCTGCAGTTGTTTTGTGAAGAAGAGCGGATCCTCCAGCTCAGCTTAGCGCCCAGATCATCCACGTAAATGAGTCTCTGGAGGAGGGTCCTCAGGTCCTTACCGTAATGCCTATAAAACACGCACCTACGAATTATTCTAGTTTAGTCGTCCTAGTTTAAGATTATGTGGTTTAAACCATTGTGTCTGTTTGACATAAATGATGAAACCTCAGAAACAATACATAATATTAATATTAATGCAACTTTTAACAACTTGTAATTTTTTAGACTGAATTCCAAAACTCCCTAATTAGACAATAATATATGCAAATTAGTTAATGGATGTTATTATGTTGTCTTACACTTCATAGGGAGTGAATGTTTTGACCCTAGCTGTGACCATTTATGACCTACTCTATGTTCAAAATCTTCATTTTATTCATTGAATTACAGAAGTCCAGAAAATATTTTGTTTTTGTTTCTATATTGACATTTCAAGACCAAAATGTATTTTCATATAGTTTATGTTTTTGTTTGTTTGTTTATTTTGCGTAACTTTTAAAACAAATTTTACTACCTTTACATGACAAGAAAAGATACATTACAGAAAAAATATAAATAACTCATATCTATTTTCTGGATTTCCATACTAAATACTGTTTTTATACAGCATTGAGGTCAACTCTGATGCTGATAGGTTGAAGTCCTGCACTGTGTGGTTTAGCCAGCAGGCAAATAGCTCTACACTGCAAGAACATAGACAAATTTTGTCAGAAAAAGAAGAAGAAGAAGAAGAAGAAGAAGAAGAAGAAGAAGAAGATGATGGTGAAGAAGAAGTGGCTTTTATTATTCCACTTAGAGGAATTTTTTTTTATTCATTTTGTGTTTTTTTTTTATTTTTTATCACAGACACACACCAAAGAGAATTATACACACACTAAGGGGCACACAAATACCCAGAGCAATGGGCAGACACCTTAGCTTTGGCCAAAAAGCAATTAAGGATTAGGTATACTGAAATGACCTGTTAATTTAATTTTACACACCAGTCACTGCACTGTTTCTGAAACATGGAGTTTCAGTCTAGATTCTTTTTTTTTTTTTCAGAAACAAGGTTCACAGATGAGCCCATCAAAGCTACTTTTTACATGTGTAAAAGTTAAGTTCAGCAAAGTTTGTTGGTTCTAAACTTGGAGAGTGGAATCAGGTGTGCTTGATCAGGAAGACCTCCAAACTGTGCTGGAATCTGGTCCTTCAGAACTAGAGTTCTCCACCCCGGGATTAATATACACTTATTCATAAAAGTTACTGGTTTGGAAACATCATGAAATGAAACAGGTAATTCTTGTGTATAGAAGCCCACCTCCACCAACATCTCCACTAAAAATCCAGCACAGAATAGTTTTGTTCATCAAGTGAAATGTCATGTTGTTATTTTGAGATATTGTCTCATTATTTTGAAATACTAAGTCTTTATTTTTAAATATTGTTTCATTATTTTGAGATGCCAGTTCATTATTTTAAGACATTGTCTCGTTATTTTGAGATACTAAGTCTTTATTATGAGATATTGTCTCATTATTTTGAGATGCCAGTTCATTATTTTGAGACATTGTCTCGTTTTTTTTTAATTACAAAGTTTTTATTTTGCGATACTGTCTTTATTTTGAGATACAGTATTTTCTCATTATTTTGAGATAAGTCATTATTTTAACATACACAAGATATTATTGTGACATAAAATTATCTATAAAAGATGCATATGTGTCTCAAACTGATTTATTTGTAATAAGTATCTGTTTAATCTGCCGTTTCTTTCTGTGTGAGAGTCTGTAAAGTTTAGTGTTTTGACTTCTGATATTAGTAGCATTACGGTACAAGCATGGACGCTGTGTAGCTAAAACAGGAGCAGCTGCATGTGGTCTGTGTTTTCCGTCCAGAAGAGAGGAGAGAGGTGAGCTGTTCACACGTGTTCATGTAGCTTTAGTATACAACAGTGTAACAGTACATGCTCTTGTTCATGTTTACGCCAAGCCTACCGTAAAGCTTCATGTTTACCAAGCTCTTCACAACCTGAAGAGGTGACAGCTAAAGTAGCAACAACTGTAACTGCAACAGGCTCCTGAAGAAAGGTGGGAAACTCTTCGTGTTTATGGATTTTGTGTCCAAACAAGTTAGTTACACAAATAACGAATCAAATAATGGCGATTATATGAATATTTTTCTGTAGTAGTGCGAAGTTAGCAGGCTAACCTAGCTAGTTAGCTTTCCTAGCTAAAAAGTATTTTACAGAGTACGGTTCACTCAGGTTGTCAAATCACATTAGCATAAGTTCAGTGAACTTACACACAGCTAGCTAGACGTTTACGTATGTTTTGTGGCACAGTGCTACCTCAGACTATAAACATTCAACATATAACAACAGTAAGCTAATGCAGCTATTAAGACAAATAAGTAAACCCAGTAATGAGGAACATTTGTTAAGTCTGTTAATAGCAGCAGCAGCAGTCTTCCACTGGATCTCATATAGCCCACTAAAGGACATTATGAATTGCTGATTCACCTTATATCTACGTTATTTTAGCTCCACAGGCCATACAGGTGCACTTTGTATTTGTACAATTGCATATTGCTGTCCATCTGTTTCTCTGTGTACTATATTATATATTTATTAGCCTCCTTTCACCCTGTTCTTCAATGATCAGGACCACCACAGAGCTGCTGTATCATTGTCAATGCTGCAGTGACATTGTTGTGATGGTGGTATGTTAGTGTCTTGTGCTGGTATAATAATAAAGTGTACTGAGATTGTGGAACTATAAAGTGAAATTATATGGTCAGTTGAGATCATAAAATGGACAGTGAGTGTAGATACAAGGTGTGTACCTAATGAAGTGGCCAGTGAATGTTGGTCAGTGCACTTGTAAGGTAGAGAAGACATTAGTAGTAAGTAGTTTACACTTACACTTGTACTTAATCGGGAGTAAGGAGACATTTAAGATTGAGCTCAAATTATTTATTTTTCAGTTTAAGAGTTTTTCCAGAGCTGCTAGTGTCACACACGTTGAACAGAGCAACTGACTAGGGTGCCTAGGAGGAGGGAGCCCTCAAGGGGCTGGGAATAAAAAGCATGCAGGTTAGTACAGTGTTCACAATATCACCTGGACTTGGTGTAGTTTTGCAGAAAGTGTGTTTACTTCAGAGATCAGTAAATGTTTGTGGATGTCAGTAGATTGAAGTCTTGAGACAGGATGATGATACAGGTTTTCCTCTATCTGGTGTTGTAGACAAGATGAGTGAACCGGGGTGGAATATTTAGCAACAAACTAAAAGTGTTATTTCGATCAAGTAATGTTAAATAGAAATGAGTAGTTGCCCAAAACATGTTTGTCTTTTTAGTCCAAAATAAAATTAGAAAAACATTGAGAGCAGGATTTGCAAGCACAAGCAAATCAGTATAGAATTCAGTAATAAATGAGCACCTTTGAGTACATGGGGCTAATACTAAGAAATATTGTAATAATTCAGCGTTGTGATACATTCCAAATATATGATTTCATGTCATGTTTCCAATTGCATTCATATAATGTGTTAAAAATTTAAAATATGAAGCTTCTAGTAAATGACACACAGGAGTTAATTTACATGTCATTTGTAAAGTGCCAATAGAAAAACAGTAATGGTTGTAATGCTTATGTAATAAACATGTTGTACGTTAGTTATTACAATTAATCAATGTATATGTTTGGCAACTAAATAGCTCTGCATTGCATTAAGAAAAAAATTGTCTGCATCCAAGCTATTGCTTAATGTTTCTTTATTTTTTACAAAATAAAAGTAAACAATTTGTTGTATAAATTCCACATAGTGCAGCATTGCAGTAGCAAAACTACAACACTTAAAATAAATAAGATAATCAGTTTCAATTCCACAGTCACAACACATAAATAACACAATTATGTCGCGTAATGCAGGGATACAGTAAAAATGGTGTACTAAAAAATAAAAAATCTCAAAAAATCCACTCAAATCTGGTGTAGCAGCCACTTAAAATTATTTGGCAGCATTAATGTAAAACCTGAAAAATAAAATTGCAAGGCATTCTTTTATCATCAAGGAAAGTCAGTTCTTAAGTGCTTTGATTGGAGCTGCTACACTTTTTGCTTTTTGTCTCACTGTTATCTAAACTCATACTCTCAGTTCAGTCAATCCAGTGTGCAGTGAGGCTAAGTAATGACATCGGAGAAACATCACAGCTCCTAATGTTGGTGGTAAAGCCAATAGCAGTCACATCTGATAAAAGACCTCGCAGGTGGTTGCCAACCTTTTGGTAAATGTAGTGCCTCGACGGTAGGGCATACCGTGGCTCTAAAAGCTCTAAAAGACTTTGAAAACCTGCATTTTCTACCACGGTGAAAGGCTGGTCATCCAGAGATGAATTCAGTGACCTTCTCTGTAATCTTTTTGGCCTTGTCACTGTCTCGAGAAAACCTCTATTCTTTTAAAAGTTTCTGCTAGTGTTGTTTAGGTGCAGCCTTAGCCTGAGTTACCTGAATAAACTCGCTGTATTCGACTGTTTATTTTTTAGATGTCATCTCAAATTGGTAGTATTGACTGCAGCTCTGCTACTACCACCTCATGTAATTCTCGCATTGCAAAAATTACATTTGGCTGTTGGATTTGTTTTGTTTTCCAAATCAAAACATTTCCACACTGCAGACATAGCCTCATCCTGCCACAAATTGCACTCTCAGATTACGACACCTGCGTGGCGGCTGATGTAAAACAAAGGATCAGGCTTAGATTCCCTTTCAGTAAAGCCAATTTTGGTCAGGTAAAATATGCCTTGATCGGCCCGATTTTGGCGTGTGAGATTGGATCGGGACATCCCTAATATCAGCCATTGTTGCGTGTGACTGAGTCAGTGAAACTCACTATTGTTATCTAACGGTGCATGGAGATGTTGCCTTTCATGTCTAGTGAAGCCTGCATTAATATTCACTCTAACAACCACAAGGTGGAGTTGTAAACTGTCTTAATATATTGATGCTTAAACAGCTTGAAGTTGACCAGGTCTCAGGCTTTAGATTAGGTTTAGAAACAGCTCACAACAGTCTAGGCTATGTCCATTTCTCCATTTTATTCAGTAATGAGCATTTTAATATTTTATAACCAAGGTGGAATATAGCACAAACTAAAGTCATTTTGGGCTGCAGTGAAGAAGACATTAGCTTTGCATTCTTATTTAAGCTGTCATTAATCACTTGTATCCTGTGCATATTACTCAGTTATTAATCTTAAGAATTCAGTAATATCATTATCCTGTAGCTAACTACTCTGAAGCTAATATGTAAGTTATGGAGTTTTGAAGATGAGTAATTAACCCTCATAATAATAAACCTTAAGATTTTAATGAGCCGTTAACCTTAAGAGTTATTGTTCAGTAACAGCTGTAATTATTGCTGCTGTAAAAGTAGTATGGTAAAATACACCGATCAGCCAAAGCGTTAATACCAATTGTATTGATTACCTTGTAACAATGTTGCATGCAAAAGTCTGAGATATATTGAATGTCAAAAGTCAATTCTTGTTGACAGTGTTGAGTACTGGAAAAAAATGTGCAAGTGTGCAGACATGTGCGACTTTGACAAGGGTCAGATAGTTATGGCAGAGGTCTTGTACAGTTCATGACTTAGTGGTTTGGAGGTGTTAGTGGCACGCAGAGGACTGACAGCATATTGGCTGTAGTAGCAGTTTGATTCAGATGTTTTGGCTGATTGGTGTATGTACAGTTGTTATAAAAAGTCTACAACACCCCTGTTAAAATGCCAGATTTTTGTGGCCTAAAAAGATGAATGTGGAACCTTTTCCACCTTTAATGTCATACAATTCTATTGAAAAATAAACTAAAATCTTTTAGGGTAAAAAAATAAAAAGCACTAAAATAATGTGGTTGCATAAATATGGACACCCTTAAAATAATAATTTGTTGAAATGCCCTTTGAATTTATAACAGCAGTCATTATTTTCGGGTACGAGTATCAGCATGGCACATCTTGACTAGGCAGTCTTTGCCCAGTCTTCCTTGCAAAAGTGCTTCAAATCTGTCAGATTGTGAGGGCATCTACTGGGTACAGCCCTCTAAAGGTCAATCCTCCTGGTCAATCCTACAGGTCTGGGCTTTGGCTGGACCATTCCAAAACTTTGATCATCTTCTGGCAAAGCCATTTTTTTGTTATTATTATTTTATTTTTATTATTAACGTAATAATGTTACACTTATATAGCACCTTTCTAGACACACAAGGATGTTTTTACAATTGACACACTCCATTTACACACACTCAACCACACACACCGGTGAAAAGCGGCAGCCAGTTGCGCACAGCGTACTCTCACCAGAAGTGACCGTCCACCTGGAGGACTGCATCGAGCACTAGGGGGATCACCAAGGACAGAGTGCCAACCATATCTAGGCATACATACATACTCAGACATACACATTCACACACATCAGGGTAGTTTTAGAGTAGCCAATTCACCTGATCTCCATGTTTTTGGACTGTGGGAGGAAACCGGAGACCCCGGAGGAAACCCATGCAAATATGGGCTTTGGGTCATTGTTGTGCTGAATTGTGAAATTCCTCTTCTAAACCCCCAGTTCCAGCTACAGAAAGAGTCCCAAAGTGTAATGCTGCCTCCACCATGCTCACTTGTGTGTATGATGTTCTTTTGGAGATGTGCGTTTGCTTTGTGTCAAACATAACTTGGAATTATTACTTATTATTAATTAAAATGTTCAGCCTTGGTCTCCTCAAAACCTCTTTGCTTGAATGTTTTTCTTTGTCTTGCCACCCTACCCCACAACCAAGACATATGAAGAATATATACAAATTGTCACATGGAGTACACAACCAGTACTTGCCAGAAATTCCTGCAAATCCTTTAATCTTGCCGTAGGCCTTTTGGGATCCTTCTGGACCAGTTTTCTTCTTATTTTTCATCTGTTTTGAAGGGAAGTCCAGTTCTTGGTAATGTTGGCAATGTTGTGCCAAATTTTGTCCACCGCTTGATGACCATCTTTGCCGCTGACAATATTGAGCTCTTTAGACCAGGGGTGTCCAAACGTTTTTCACTGAGGGCCACATACATAAAAATATAGGAGGGGGTGGGCCACTTACTAGAAATTAGGTATATAGCCTTAACTTTAGTGTATTAAAGTTAGAAAAGTAAATTAAAAGTGGTCAAATATGTTATATTGTAAAATATAATTAAAGACAAAACTGCCTTCATCACAGCTTTCCATAAATGGATCTTTATTGATTTATTCAGAAAAAGCTTTGGTAGCTCATTCTCAGAACAGCAGCCTCAGATTTCTTCTACAGAAGATTTACAGTATTTACAGTACAGAGAAAAAACAATAAAGGGGAAAATGGGACGGGTGCATTTCAAGCTTGTTATTTAAGTTATTAGGCTTAGCAACACACCTATTAACGTTCGTTTGAAACGGTTTTCAACATTAACAGACTGAACTGGGCTTAATAACAGGAGCTCATATAACTGTAGTAAATTATTCTGGTGAGTATCAGCATGTATGCATGTATGTATGCATGTATGTATATCAGGGTATGTATATCGGGTAAATGTCACTTGATCAAGGAGCAAATCTGCATCAGATGAGATCAGCTGACTGCGTGTGGAGTGTGTGCGCTGTGCACAGCGGTGTGTACTTTGTGTGTTAACAAGAAAAACGCATATAAGAAAGTGGTGCGCAAAAGCAGGGTAGTGGCAGAATTGATGCGCATTATTGATATTTGAAGCATGTGTACCTGCACATGCATGCTTATTAACACACGGGTACTGTGGAATATATTTTTACTCACGTAAAGTGGGAACGGCATTGCACTCAGTGGGTGTAACTTGGGGTAGATTTCTTCTGTGATCAGGGTTGCCAGGTCCAACAAAAATATCCAGCCCAAAGTCAGTCTAAAACCCGTCCTTCAGAAGCTTAAACTAGCCCTAAATATGTCTGTCACACATTTGAAGCAAATGGCAAAACAACTATGAGTGTACCTGTCATATTAGCTAGTGACTGTTTTTTCCTGTCTGTCTGTCTGTGTGTCTCTCTCTCTCTCTCTCTCTCTCTCTCTCTCCTTTTCAGGCTATCTTTCCTTATATTGTTATGTTCTCTTCGTTGTTATTGTTGTATTCATACTTCCTTAGTGTCGATTTATACACCTTTGCCCGCCGTGTTGAAGTAATATCCTAGGCAACACCGGCTTTTTTCTTGGTTTTTTTTTTGGGTGGCCGGCCTCAGTAATTTTTAGAAGTAGCCCAAAAAATGCACCCCGCCAACCTCGAATTTTCACCCGCTACTGAATTTCAAACAAGCCCAATTTGGCGTGAAAACTGCGAACCTGGCAACTCTGTCTGTGATTGTCCTTTTTGGTGGATCAACTGCCTTGATCAACAGTAGCTCCCACTGGTGTTAAAACTAAGAAGTGCAATACACTCGAGCAAAAGTTGAAGTGCAGGCCATATTCTATTCTATTTATAAAATTTCTTGTGGGCCAATTAAAAATGGGCGGCCCGCAAGCCGTAGTTTGGACACCCCTGCTTTAGACCATCTTGTTCCATGGCATATCTAATGCTCTGGCAATGATTTTTCCCCTACTTTCCTGACCGATGCTTTATTACGTCTTTGTGGACTATGGCTTTTTCTGTAAGTTGCAACAGAGTTAAATATCAGGAAAATCCTACTAGAACAGCTGAACTTTAAATGCGGTTAATTATAATGACTTTAAATGATGGAAGTTGTGTATTAACTATTATTTAACATGAGTTTGAATGTGATTTGTTAATTCTGAACATTTTAGTATGTATACTTTTTATATCCACTGCAGGTGATATGGTGAGAAGTTGATATTAGGGCCTACATATAGCCTTTTGCATTTTAATGTGTGTGATTTGAATACATTTACGACTTTTACATTTTCAACTTTTCAGACTGACTGTGGAATAGTTCCTGATAGACAGGATGATAACCCCAGCGTTTGAGCTGAGCCAAGACTCTGACTTTCTTACGTTGATTATCCGTGTTCCCTACACACGAACATCTGAGTTCGACGTCTACATAGATGGAGAGGACTTCAAGTTTTATGCCAAGCCTTACTTTCTCAGGTGAGTGACCTGTGGGTTAGAGTTATGAATGCAACCTAAAGGCGCATGTTTTACCCAGTTTTATTTTCAAAATATTTCATTTTGTAGTTATTTGGTCACTGGACAAGTAAACTTTACCATCTTTGATAACTTATCAGTATCTGTAAAGTTAAGTCCCTAATATTGGGCACTTAAAATAATTTACCAACTTTTAATTTAACAGTTCATTCAGTTCATTACACCACAAGGAGCATCTGAATATGAAAATCAGCTTGATTTGATTACAACTGCAGGATAAACAAGAGGGGGAAAACAAATGAAATGTATGCCACTGCTGCATATATTTAATCAGACATCTTTATAAATGTTATTAACCCCTTTGTTCATATTAGACATTATTATTCACACATCTCTTCAAAAAGGTTTTTATGTTTATTTTTAGTGTGAGGTCCTTACTTTTGTTAAACTCTGTGTTCATATATTTTCTTGTTCTTTTAGGTTGGCTCTGCCTGGAAGAATAGTACAGGATGGACGAGAAAAGGCCACATTTGACATTGATAAAGGTGATGCCCTCTAAGGCTCCTAAAAAGTTGTGGTATTAGCAGGGCTAGCTAGTTTCAGATTTATACATACAAGTGTGATATTGGAGCGAGCACCAACTGAAAGTTTAGTATTTGCTTGATTTCACTGTCATTTATTTTATTTTAAAATGAACTCTCTTTAATTCTCAATGACATCACCCTGACGAGTAGAGTTGCATGTGTAGAGTTACAAAGTATATTCCTGATTTGTTCATGCTCTCCATAATCTTTCACATTTGAGTAGACATTGGAGGTTGGGTGACTTTGTACCGCTCCTGGCACAAAAATGAAAGCACCTCTGCTTTGTCTGATAACATTTGACCATCTGTCTTCCTCTTAATTAAATTCCAGAGAAAATATATATTTCTTTTACACATGTATAGTAGAACAAATGTATGCACAAATACTGGATTTTTTTTAAATGAACAGTGAATGATTCACGTTATTTGAAGTGTTTTACCCTTCTATTAAGTACATAATGCTGTCTTCTATTGTGAAATATGGGATGAGAGAAACTACACTATTAGCAATACACACCAGCAGTTTACAGTTATTCTTCTTGCTTTTTTATGCCCTGTTATCCTTGGCCTGGCTGCTTATTGGATGGTAGAGTATTATCTGTCCATAAAGCAGAAAAAAAAGGAAAAGAAAATTGATTTCAGATATTGCTGTATGCTTAGAATGGCCCTTACTGATCTGATTAGACGAAGGGTTAGGCTTGCTGAGGAATGGGCTAATCCACAGGGAGGTGAGGCCTCTTATGCATTCCTCTTCTCAAAGTAAGAGCGATAATGTAAGATCAAGTCCAACCTGATATGCTTGTTCTTGGAGGGATTTGAAATCCAGAAACTAATCCTAGATCATCACGCTTGTATTAAAGCCTTAATACTTATAGCCTCTGGTCTAAGAGGAGCTAAACAGCATGTGATTGAGCATTTGAAAGTGGACTCTGCTGTACATTTAAATCAAGTTTAGAGAAAACGATGATTTTAACAGGTAAAATTCACTTACAAAAAATGCCAATTTGTAGTAACTTCAGGCTTCTTCAGATGGCATTGCATGTGGATGATCAGGCTGTAGATACCAGTGGGGTCTGTGATGTAATTCATAGATTGAGAGGAGCTTGTACAGTGCAGTGAGTCTCATTCAGTGAGTGTAAAATGGGTCACAAAATCAGATCTTAGATTACACACCCTGCAGGTATTTATAGCCCAATCATACTTGCACAAGGCCTTCTGTAGGTGCCTGAAGTTACTAATTTTAAACACGCAAGTTGACAAGTTTTATGTCTAAAACAAGATGACTGAATCAAAAACATTAATTATAGCATTATGTTAGGGGGAAATTAGTGACAGTGTTTAACACTGATTATGATAATGAATGAAGAAAATCATCATCAGAGCAAATCACATGGTTTTTAATTTACATTAACTGCAGATGAGAACAGTTCATGAGCTGTGTAACAAGTGGTAACTTTTCAAGGAGAGGATGCAAATGTTTTATTTTCAATGTAAAGGGCTGGTACTGTGTTTTATGATGGAAATTGTTGACAAAAAGGACATTTGAGATGTCATATTTTTTAAATAATATTTTATGCATTTTTAAAATATATTTTCCAACATCAGTGTTGTATTTATGATTACATTAAGTTTATTGGTCTGTCTTGCTGCTGATTACAGGGCAGTGTTTTTGCCACAAGTTATTTTATCCTCTAGCCTTTCATCAATAGACAGTTTCTGCTTTTGGCTGTTTTTGAATCATTCTCATGATGTATATAGAAACTACATGCACTCGTCACTGTAACCGCTGTGTTGTGAATAGCCTACAAATCTGTAGTTCTGTGGTTAGAGACTGACCGATGATGAATCAGGGCCTTGGACATTGCTCATAGCAACAGGTGGACTACTATGATTAATTGTGCACAAGCATAACAGGCAGAAATATATGGAGATTTCATAAAGTGGCCAGTGTGTGGATGTTCCAGGTATGTGTTTTGAATAATGTGATTTGTGAGTTTTTAATCAAAGTATTTAAGGACAGCAGCTAAGCTAGCAAATAAAAAGCAGTGAAAAGATCATTTATATCATTTTCGGTTCTGGATTGAGGCGTTTTGAGTATTTCAAAAGCTAATATGCAATCAGAGTCAGCAGGTAAAGCAAGTCCTAGAAAATGTCACTTTTTAAAAATTGTAGTTGTAGCTGTAATCCATGATCATTGTTTATGGCAGTAGTTTAACCCAAAGTGCTTGCTTATTCATAAGCAAATATAGCCAGTTATTTTCTGTTTGCACTATTTTTTACACTTATATAACAGTGATGATGGTAAAATAGAGAGAAATCTGAAACTGTATGGGTTTGGGGTACTGTTATCCCTTGAAACAATACTTCACCCTGAAATTATATTTACACACTTCCTGCTTACCCCAGATGTATGAGCCATGATTTGTTTGAAGCTGTTTTTTTATGTAGTTTTTAAAAATAGCAGCAGAGATAGTATTGCTAACAAACATTAGACCTCAACAACCACTTCCTGTACATAGTGCAGTCTTTTCAGTCAATAAACACTAAAACTTCTCAAACCACATCCAGTTCTTAAGTAAGGTCTGACAGAGTAGGTGATGAGTTTTAGGGTACAGCATGACTTATTGTGTATTGTAAAAATTTCGATATAAGCATTTCATTCAGAAACACAGCGCCACATCAAAAAACTAGAATATAATGAAAAAGTTTGTTTGTGTTCATAATTTAATTCATATTTTATATTCATTACATGTAAAATGAAGTTGACTAGACAAAGTATGAAATATCTTGGGTTCATACAGTCTGCAGTAAAATTTAAGTCAAAGTAAATGTCAAACACTGCACTTTCTAGTTGCATCCTTTTTTAACGACACTGTAATTCAGATATCTTGTCCATATCCTTATAACCTAGTCTTGACAGAACTGTGTTGGTGAATTACCATTGGAAGTTTGTTTTAGTCTTGACTGAGGCTTAATATGGATCTGGTAAAATGATTCTTTCTTTTAACGCAAGTGATACTTTACCCGTAAGATTTGTTTCTCTGCTTTTGAGCGGAACATGAAGTTAGCTTTGTGGCAACTGTGACCACAATTGCTTGTTCCCTGGTGCCTTGCTCTCATTCACAAGCCTAGGCAGAGATTTCACTGACTCTCTAGGACATTAATAGGCAGTTTGGTTTGAAACCTTGATAATAAGTGTTCTCTTTGCTTCCATCTCTTTTCTCAGTGTCTGTTGTGACACTTAACTTCCATTCCATTCTTTCCTCTGTCTTTTATCATGTGTATTAATCGCTTATCTATCTTGGTGATAGAAAGCAGAACAGTAATAGTGACACTGCGGCGGTCAACCTATTTGTCGCAGTCCTGACAGGTCCTCTAATGAGCTGTCTGTTAGTGGTTTTAATTATGCGCTGTGGCTATAGACTCACTTGACACCTCGTTGCCCTTATTTCTGTCTCGCCCTCCCCAATGCACACACAGTGAATTATTCAGCAACAGTCAGTCATAAAGCAGTGCTAATTGCTTTCCGTGTTTACACAAGTAATTATAAATCATTCAGATGTCTCGTCAGGGACCTCGGCCAAAGTAATTATCAGCGTAACCACTTAATACGTTTAAGATAAGCAGTACAGGGAAGTGTAGAAAGGGCTTTTTTAATTCTAAGAACAGTTTTTTTTTTTTTTCCTCAAATCTTTCTCTTTTTTTCATTCTCAATATGACAGGCTTTAAATGTTCTGATTTTCAGCTTATTTGTTTTAGTGAAGTTGTGCATAAGTTCAATTAATTACCACTTTTTACACACAATAGAGCAGATTTTTTGTTTTGTTTTGTGTTTTGTTTTTACAGCTATTTTACTTTCACAACAAATCCTGTCACTAATAATCTAAGTCTCTACCTCAGTCTTAGCTTAAGTTCTCAAATACATATAAAACGATGCATTATTAGAATCAGCCAAAACAGGAGCTGCCAGATTTTTACCCCAAACATGCAATCTGCATTCAGCAATCTGCCACTTTTTCATTTTGGCAGATTTTTGTTGCAGTTTTTGTACCTGACACAATGACCTGTTGCTGCTTGCTTTCAATATAACATTTTATTTGATTAATGTATTCAAACCGGCATCTCCCTTTAAGAACCTTATGAAAAACTGGGTGTCTGGAATATCTACCAAATCGCAACCTGTGAAATAAGACAACCAGGTCAGTTTTTTGTTGGTGGTCAAGATCTGAAAACATGAAATTCAATATGCCCTTCAGAATCTAGTGCGCCTTTTGCGCAGTAAGGGGACATATTTGAAAGAACTAGCTCCACCTGCAGCCTGAGAACTCAGCAGTGCTTTATGTTTGTGAGGCACAGAGAGAGAGTGGAGCCCTCTCTGTTTGTCGTAACTTTTTTGTTTGAGTGCTTTTTCTATTTTGATCAGTAAAACTGAAGATTGAAAATTAAACTTGTTTTAAAAGAGGAATTAATAATGACTGTCAGTGACTGACAGACATGTAGTTCAGGTATTTCTTACCTAAACTGAAGTTAGCATGTCATTCAAAATTTGTGGCATATGGGTTAGAGACCAACATGTCATTGGTTTGGTCTTCTGAACCAAGCAGAACATGACACACACACATGCTTCTTGGGTGCCAAGGATGAAGATCTCTGCCAAACTGTTCAAGGCCTGTGTGTGCTCATTGCCCCCTTGTAATGGAAACACTTGTATGTGTGTGTTCACTGTATGGACAGAATAAAGGTGGAGGTTAAGTTCCTATATATGTAGCACTGTAGTCAAAGAGTTGGTTCTTCCTTACTCCGTGTGATCCTACCGTGAAAAAGTACAGTAGTATTGTCTTATACATTCATATACTATCATACAATTCTTACTTCATCTGCTGCATGCTACAGTTTATTGTAAAAGCAGAGCAACAGAACATAGTACATAACAGAAGAACGATTGAATTAATATGCTGTGGAAAAAAATGAGTAATGGAAATTTTCAGCAGTAATCTGCATGATTAAGACAATGCTAGAGTGCTGAGATATTTAAATGCAGCCGTCTGGTGAAATAGATAACGATGTAAATGTAATTAGATATTTCAGCTGTTACCCGCTTTAGAGAGACTTCTCTAAATTGAGAATAATGTGTCTATGTACTGTGTTTAAATTGTGGCTAAGGCTGTATTGCTTGTTGGCACATACACACACACACACACACACACACACACACACACACGTTTCTCTTGTAATATTTCCTTAAAAATACCCTTTCCTGCGACTCTCAAAAGACTTATAATGAACTCACACTTGGACAGATGTTAAGGGGAAGGGATAACAAATCAATGGCTTTGACTTGTTCTGTAGAAAACTTGTGATTGAAAAAACTGTTGTTTTGAATAGCTGAGCATGGCACCCTGAACAACAGGCTATCTCATCCTTATTGGTAATCAAACAAAAGATTTAAAGAAAGAAGTACAGAGGTTTCAGAAGTGGATCTGTCATTTTTTGTCTGTTTACATGTTAGATGAAGCCAATAGCATATCTGCATATGGACAGAATCCACCAATCAGCCATTAAATGAAAACCACTCCCTGTTTCTATATTATTAATTTTATCAGCCCCATTTACCTCATAAATCATGTGTGTGTGTGTGTGGGGGGGGACTGAAGTACATCTTCTTTGAATTCTATGGTTTTATGTATCAGGGCATAATAAAAATCATCTTGTGTGCCTCCACCTTATAAATCAGTTGCTTGTAGAACCACTTTTAGCTGTGATAGCTTGTTTTCTGTATGATTATATCAGTCTTTCACATTGTTCTGGGGGAATTTTTGCCCAGTCTTTTTTACGTTGGTTCTGCTCATTGAGGGTTGTGGGCAATTATTTATGCGCAGCTGTCTTATGGTCCTGCCACAGCATTTCAGTTGGTTTAAACGTGGACTTTGATTGGACCATTGCAGCACTTCTTTTTTTTAAGCCATTCTGTTGTATATTTGCTGGTGTTCTTGGGATTATTATCCTGTTGCATGGCCCAACTTTGACAGATGGTCTCACATTTAACTCTAGAATACTTTGGTATACAGAGGAGTCCATTGTTGACTTAATGACACTGTGCCCAAGACCTGTGGCTGCAAATAAGCCAAAATTATAACCCGTACAACACCATGCTTGGTATGAGGTATTTGTGCTGATATGCTGTGTTTGGTTTTTACCAGACGTGTCACTGTGCATTATGGACAGATTTATCCAATTTGATCTCATCTGTCCAAACGTCTTATGGTGTGTTCAGTTTGCAAACATAAGCAGTGCTGCCATGTTCTTTATAGAAACAAGAGGCTTTCTCCTGGTATCCCTTCCATACTTGTTCAGTCTTTTTCAAATTGTCCTGTCATGCCCTTGAACGTTACACATTTTAACTGTGGCCTGTATTGTCCAAGATGTAGCTCTTGTGCTTTTTACAATTTATCGGAGCATTGCACAGTCTGGACTTTTTGAGTAAATTTACGAGGATGTCCACTCCTGGGAAAACTGGTAACTGTGAATGTTTTTCACTTGTGAATAAATTAAGTACAAGAGGTTTTTGTCATTTCAGCTATATACAGTACAGTACATATTGTAAAGAAACAATATTCCTCCACAGAACACAAGTGCAATGAAAAAACATACAATAAACATACAATAAATGCAATAAACAAGCCCTAATAAATACAGAACGCTGCTTATCTAACTAGATTAAGACACATCTATATTAAGACACATCTATCAACATTAAAATAAAACAAAACTTGAAATATGTCTTTATGCATCATGAATATAAAATGTCACAGTTTTTCTTTTTTAATTGTCAGCACAAATGAACTCTTTTACAATATTCATATTATGGGAGCTGCACTAGCATAGATGTTGTTTATATACATAAATTGTACACAAAAGCACAAGCACACCCAAACCATTATGATGTGGACACTTTTGCATTTTGTACAGTACAATAATGCAGCTTGATTATTTATGCTGGGATTGTTTAATCTCACTTTTAGAGTTCTAGTTAGGTCATTTTAAATAAGAGTTAATATCAGTGAGAAAGGACAACGTACAGACAAAATATAATCTTTAAGATCTACTTATTGCACTGCATTCTTCATTTGATGCTGTTTAAGTGTGATTTAGATCTACAGTTTGCATGATGTTAACTGGTAGTTTAAAGTTGCCATTATTTGTTAACTACAGGACAGTACAAAGGACAATTGTAATGTTGGTCAGTACATGTACTGAGTGATATCTGGGATGTACGATTTCAGCCTACAGTGTGTTTTTAGCAACAGTTTTATAATAATTTTCCAACAGTTTTTATAGTACGTACAATGTGCAAATATTACAATGATTGTGTATACAAATGCAGTGCTGTGCAAATGTTTAGTGATATTTAATCTGTTGGAGTAAGACAGTGTGTGTTAAGTAGTCTGACAGTCTGTGGAATGAAACTGTTGTTCAGTCTAGCAGTGAAGGTCTGAATGCTGTGGTATCTTCTACCAAAAGGCAGCAGGGTAAAGAGACCATGTAATGGATGCAATAGGTCCTACACAATTCTGAGATCTTTCTGGATTTTGTGTCTGCTAGAAGGTTTTTGACGTTTTCTTTTTGACATTTTTTTTGTAATTGCGTTTTTTTTTCCTCTTTTGTCATTATCATCATCTTCCTTTGTCTCTTCCACCTTCCCACTCCTCAACTAAACATGCCCGGCTCCTTTTTTTCCCCTTTGCGTGGGTGAAGTAAGCATATTGTACCACATTAAAAGTAGTCCGTGTGAAATACTGTGCTTTGACCTTTACAGTTAAATAAACAAATTACTCAAAGAATTGTTTCACTGTATCATAACACTTAATACCAAATTGATACACTATAAATTAAAAAGTCATCACTGTCTCTAACACTTGTTTTCTAGAGCACAGACACAATTCCCATATCTGTTTATACATTTAATCTCTGTAAACCATACAGAATACTTCAGTTGTCACAAAATTACAGCAAATGGCAAATTTGTGAAAATTGTGAAACGTATTTATTTAATATTGAAAGTTACTTTGAAGTTTCAAAATTTTGGATACATTTGGACTCTAGATTTGCGTTTGTTTGAGGGTACATGTCATTCACTGTTGAGTGATAACCCTCTTTATTTAATGGTTCATAAAAATTGTTTGGCAGAGCATGTTGGTATGTTTCAGATCTGTTTAATTTAACCCCGACAAAGTATCTTTGTGGGAAAAATACCATCTTTTATTACTTTTTAATAAGCCATATCCCATTACTCTTGAGTGAAGTGCCTGAAAAGAAGAACACAACAAAAACAAAAGTGCGTTTTTTTTTCCCACCAACATGTGTTTAGAACATAATTTTAATTCCAGTGTCTACTGCATGATTTCAAATATATAAAATCATTGTGACATTCCAACAAAAACTCAGCAGTAAAAAAATAATTTTCCACCTTTTATATGAAATCTGTATTGCTTAGGTTAGTAATAGTTGAGTGACAGTGCAATTAAGCATGTGTTTCCATGCATCAGGTCTCTTCACAATGCGTGTTCCTAAGGAGATGGCTGGACAGCATTTTGAGGGACTGCAGATGCTGACTAATCTCTTGGCCCCCACAGGCTCTAGATCAGGCAAACCCCTGGTTGAGGATGTAGGTATGCTAGAATCCAAAAGCTTCCTTCATTTAAACTACTTTATTTTTCTTCTTTATTGCTGTTTCACTCTTTTTGTTCACCTCTTCAACTTGGTTACATTTTGAGAGCTGTGCGGAGGGAGTGAGGCATGTCAAGAGAATGATGATGAAGAGGAGGATTTTGATTGGCAGCTAGAACAGGAGGTGTATGTGGAATCTTTAGAGGATGACCTGAAGAAGTTGCAGAAATACGGGTTTGGAAACCTCAGGACTGGCGTGTTCTCCAGACTGCAGGTAAAAAAGAAATTCATCATAAATTATTCTGGCTTTTAGTTATCTGAGTTACTGAAATAAACAGAAGTTTGGAGCTTAATTTATTAATAAGTAGTAAGTTTGTTTTCAGGTTGTTGCCATTTTTTGTTGCATAAAATAGTGCCTACAAGTAATCAACTGACTAAATGTACTTTTGCTCTCAATAAACAAATGTTACTGTCCAATCAGGAAGAACTGTCAGACGTGATTGATGTACAAGACCCAGAAAATTCAACCCCTGCCATGAGGAGATGCAGTCGCTTGGAGGCTGAGACAGCAGTTTTTTGCAGTGATCATTACCTGTGAGTGCCATGTGTCTGATTATCATTATGCCCTTTTCAGAAATGCATTGCATCTCTGAATTTTTTTGCACAAATGGGCTGTATGAGAGAACACAAATGTCCTTTACAAACAGACATTATGCTGACTTTATCCTGCTAGCTCCCTAATACAAAGTTTGTGCAATGTCCAGTTGAGCTCATGTGTGAATGTAATGGGTCATTTTCTGGAAAATTCACAGGGAGTGAGTGGATGTATTCAGGTTTTTTTGCCATTGTGTAGTCTGTTTTGTTTGTGCAGGTTTTACCAGACGTAACGTATTAAAGTTCTAGGCAAAACTTCTGCCCAGAATATTTCCCCACTCTGTCTCCAAATGGCCTTCTCACACTGGTGTTGGTCACAGATTCAAAACACTGCAGCATTCTTTCTTTTGTCATATCTTTGTGCAAGGAGGGTAGCTGCTTCAGACTATTTTCTGTCTGCGTGCTTATTACTCCACTTTTTTTTCTTTGAAATTTTGTAATATACCAATGTAGTAGTAGCCAGTTAACCCATCCCATCTGCTAGGGTCTCTCCCCATCAATTTGCAATGTCCCTGACTCTAGGAGGATGAAGACAAGCACAAGCCTCCTCTGATGCCTGTGAAGCAGCCACCACCTCTTTTCAAACTACCACTGATACACCGTCACTGAGGAGCCAACATGCTCGGAGGAAAGCGCAGGATTCCCAGCTCCTAATAGACCACTCAGCAGATGCCTGAGCCTGCGGACATTGAAGTGTGAAGTGATGGGGAGAGAGTGCCGTCTACATGTCTAGAGAGAGCGTGGCCAGTTTTTGCTCTCTCAGGCCCTGGCTATCTTATCCCACTGAGACACTCGTGGCCCTCTCCACTCTTTTTTGTTGATGTTGGGAGTGCATCTACACATACTCCTTCCAGTAGATGAGAATGCATCTGACACTGACAAGTAGTGGTGGGCGGTATGACCAAAATTCTGCATCAGTTATTTTTCAAAAATATATATCGGTTTCACGGTATTTGATACCATGTTTGTTTTTCTTTCACACATGACGCATTAACCACATTGATTGCAAGAACAATTACTGCAGTAGAGTGGTTATGAGTACCCTATTCCACTGTGATGAGAATTGTACATTGTACAAAAAAAATAAAGAAAAAAAATTAGAACCTTTTATTAACACCGTTTTCAGACAACTTCAAAATTTATACAATAGTTTAACTGAAAATACTTGGTTATTTAGGGAGTACTTTTAACAATTGCTTCAACAAGTGATGTCTGACTCGTCCGTCCTTTAATTCAGTTTTACCTAATAGTGTATAAGGCATGGATTTTGGTTTCACACATTCTAGGTACTCCAAAGCATTTTGTGGTGCAGTGAATTGCTTATCTTACCACCTCGTTCGACAACTTTAGCTCGACAGCAGGGTTGCCAGGTCCAGCAAAAATATCCAGTCTAAAGTCATTCTTAAATTCGCCCTTCAGAAGCGTAAACTAGCACAAAATGTATAGCTGTCATGAATTTCAGACTAGCTATGAACTTTTAAAACTTCTTTTAATCTAACTTTTTAAAATTCAACATTTATTCTATTTTACTATTTTTAAGTATTTGTTTATAAGGGTTTTATTAGTAGTATTTCAATTTATTTTGATGCTATTAATAATATTGTAATATTACTTTTTATTTTATAACAGTTTTACATCCCAGACAAGAAATTAGTATTTAATAGTAACACAATTGGCAAAAACAGAACTGAATTGGGTTTTTACTTATTTCTGTTCTTGCCCCTACTTAAATCTATTCTCTCCTCTAATCCTCTTTGTCTGTTAGATTTTTTTTTGTTTCGACTACCTTGTGAAAATCTTTCTCTCTCTATCTCTCTATTTCTCCCTCATGTACTCCTGGTTCTACTATTGACTTGCACATTTTTTCCCACCTTCCAAATTCGAATTAGTATTCACCAGTCAGGACATGCCGTTGATGCGATATCCAAGGCACCACCCACTCTCTTAAGGTGTTTTTGCCGCCGTGGTAAATTTTGAAAGTAGCCCAAAAAATGTCACCTGCGAGTGAAAAACAAGCCCATTTTCAAACAAGCCCAATTTGGCAGGAAAAACCACAAACCTGAAAAATCTGGTTCCATGTGTTTAGCAGTGTTGCAAATAAATTACATTATATTACACTAATTGTATCCTTGTTAGTAAATATCAAACAAAGTATTTTGGAAGTTGTTCAGATTGAATGAAATGGTAATTGTAAAATATGGGGCAAAATATATTTGGTGTGGGGAAATACTGACACTACAAGTTGATGGTAAGTATTATGTTTTTTGTCTACATTTCAGAATTATAAAAATAATAAAATTAATGATATGATCTGTAGATTGTTGATCATTTAAGTATGTGCATCAGAGTAATGTCTGGACTCCAGCTAATCTCTGAAAAGTCTTCAAGTAGCGTTCCATGTCCCCATCTCTTTTGTTTCCATCTCCCACATTTCCATATCAAACACAAAGGTTAGACACTGTATGGTCTTTTGTCCTTCTGGAAGATCAAATGATGATCCGTTTTTAGTTTCTTGAGGCAGACTGACAAGGTTCCCTTGGCCTTTTGGGGGGAAAAAAACAAATGGCACCACTATCACAATGTAATTAACAGGTGCTTTTCAGTTTAGTCATCTTTTTATGCCAAACGCATAAAACATAGAACGCGGTTTCAGTCACATAATTGTGAAGTAGAACAGGTGTATTTATACTGAGACTAAATTACACACAGCTGGACTCTTTTAACTAATTAAGTGACTTCTGATTGCCCTGGATTTTGTTTAGGGGTATCAGAGTACAGGGGACTGAATACTTTTGCACATCATACTTTTAAGTGATTAAAATTTTGAAAACCATGTATCATTTTCATTCCACTTCACAATTATGTGGTACTTTGTGTTGGTCTATCACTTAAGTGTATTTTATTTGAGATTTTAAGTTTGTGTTTGTTAGGTGACAAAATGTGAAAATGTTCAAGGGGTATGAATACTTTTGCAAGACACTGTAAGCAGCTGGAGTTTGTAACCCTCCAGCACTCATTTTTAGGAAACTTTTCCCCTCTCTGTGAGCAGACAAAGACAAGTTTGTCACAGTTCCAGTTGACTGGAACTTTAAAATCATTGTCCTAGTATGGGCAAAAAAAATTATAGATATAAAAAGAAAAAAATGCTTGTTGCATTTAGTTTTTAAGAATTTAGGGGGGTGGCAATAATTTTTGCACAGGTGGTTTTGTTTAAAAATAATTGTCAGGATGTCAGACAGATGTTTTCATTGGTTCTTAACAGGTGTGATTTGTATGAAGGCGATGAGACGAGACAAGTTCATCTGAATTTTAAACCATGGTGGAGTGAGCTGAAGCCAGACACTGATCACACTGAAGCCAGTGAGTAAACTCCTAATGTTTACTTCTTTTTTTTTTTTTATCTTGACATACATTCACTTATTCTAAAATGTACTGTTAGTGGCAAATCATCATTTATGACATGACTATAGTTGAGTGTCTATGGTTGTGACCTGTTTTTTTTTTTTTTTAACCTTTTGCTCTATTATTACTGAAAATGCCTTTAATTTACGACACTAAAATATAGACAAAAGTAGTCGTCTACCAAGTGATAATCTACTGTAAATGCACAGTAGTTTTGAGACAAAAGTATAGATTTCTCCTTTTCCCTTTTATATATTAAAGGGTGTGACATCACTTTCCTTTAATTTGCAGGATTGTGTGTAGAGTCAATTTATTGTAATTTCGGAGCACTGCAGTTTTGAGATGCAACTGTAAAATGAGGTTAAGAGTTTATAAAAGCTTTACAGCCATGAGGTGTCAGAATTGACCAGCAGGTGGCATCGCTTTGCTAAAAAGTAATTGTATCCCGTCACAGGCATCTACAGATCTTATGACTAAGTCAGTAATGACAGATTGATATATTGGCTCTCGTATCGAGATGGTAGTCATTCAGAATTTGTGCTCAGTTTGAATTCTATCACCTCAAAACTGACTCAGAATGTAGGCTGTGTCCTGATGGTTGTGGTGTTGAATTGCTGAGTCATTTTTGCCCAGAGATGTACCATGATTCATTTGGCTATTTTAGTCAGCCAGGCGTATGTACCCCCTACACAACCTACTCTCAAGCCCACTGCTGGTCTGATCTTTCTCTCTTTTTCTCTCTCTCTCTCTTTTTCTCTCTCTCTCTCTTTCTCTCTCTCTCTCTGTCTGTCTCTGTGTCTGTCTCTGTCTCTCTCTCTCTCTCTCTCTCTGTCTTTGTGTGTTTCAGTCTCTCTGTCTGTTTGTGTCTTTCTGTCTGTGTCTCTGTCTGTCTCTCTTTCTCTGTGTCTGTCTTTGTCTGTCTCTGTGTGTCTCGCCCTGTGTTTCTCTGTGTGTGTGTCTCTCTCTGTCTTTTTCTGTGTCTCTCTGTGTGTCTCACTTTCTCTTTCTCTGTGTCTGTCTCCCTGTGTGTGTACCTCTTTCTTTCTCTCTCTCTCTCTCTTTCTCTGTGTCTGTCTGTCTTTGTCTCTGTGTCTCCCTCTTTCTCTGTGTGCCTCTCTTTGTCTGTCTCTGTCTCCCTCTGTGTGTGTCTCTCTCTCTCTCTCTCTCTCTCTCTGTCTGTGTGTCTCTCTTTCTCTGTGTCTGTCTGTCTTTGTCTCTGTCTCTCGCTCTGTGTCTCTCTCTCTCTCTCTCTCTCCGTCTTTCTTTCTCTGTGTCTCTCTGTGTGTCTCACTGTGTGTCTTTCTCTGTGTGCCTCTCTCTTTCTGTCTCTTTGTCTGTCTCTGTCTCCCTCTGTGTGTGTGTGTCTCTCTCTCTCTCTCTCTCTGTGTCTCTCTTTCTCTGTGTCTGTCTGTCTTTGTCTCTGTGTCTCGCTCTGTCTCTCTCTCTCTCTCTCTCCGTCTTTCTTTCTCTGTGTCTCTCTGTGTGTCTCACTGTGTGTCTTTCTGTGTGCCTCTCTCTTTCTGTCTCTGTTTGTGTCAGTCTGTCAACCTCTGTATTTCTCTCTGTCTCTCTGTGTCTGTCTGTCTTTGTCTCTGTGTCTCGCTCTTTCTCTCTCTCTCTCTCTCTCTCTCTCTCTCTCTCTCTCTCTCTCTCTCTCTCTCTCTCTCTCTCTCTCTCTCT
>BRDA01007299.1:307-13870 GCA_036984385.1 Crenuchus spilurus
CATTTTAGACATTTTCATCATTTTATTAAATATTAGTAATAATGTAACACACATGCATCTTCATACATATTCATATATTATTGTCTTTGTTTTATTTACAAATATAAAAGAATAATCAATTAAACTTGTTAAACCTAATGATATCAATCCAGCCTATTAAAATACAGACATTCATTCCTGACTAACTACAAGACTTATTTTGGGAAATAGTTTATTTACTAATTTTATAATAATTTATAGAAATGAAGAATTTCAATGCTTCCCTAGTACAAAGCATATTGTGAGAGAAAGGTTTAAGCACTGTAGTTGTTCAGTTAGTCTTGAAAAGTAGAATTTGACATGGTAAGGATTGTTAAATTAAAAGTTCACCCACAAGTCATATTTATACAATTTGTTTGCAAACCTTAGATGTAGTCAATGCATGTGTAGAGTTCAAATTTGGCTTATTACAACTGATGCTGGAAGGCCAGTGTTGCTAATAACCCAGTGGTCACTTAGAAAGTCAAGGTCTTAAGACCAATTTATACTTCTGCGTCAAACCTACACCATAGCCTACGTGTACCCTATGCTTAGCCACAGTCCCTACGCTGTACCTTGACATGCCCCTCTCCAAAAATTTAACTACACATCGCGTCGACGCAGACTTCAGCAACTGTGATTGGTAGAACTATCTAAAGTATGTGAAATTTGTGTAAATTTTCTGGATGAACAATAGATTATATTACCATATACCATAAATTAGTTCCAAGAAACAAGTATGAATTGATCTGAATAATCAATTTTGTTAGTTCTGTAGCCGAATGCTTGCAATATGACATGCTGTGGATGCGTGAACGTTTTCTTTTTCACTTTCTTGCAGAATGAACAAGATGAGCAGTATTAGTACCTACTCAGCCCCACCCACAGCAGTTGGGACTGGGTGAGACAGAGGAAGCAGTGCCATTTCTTCTTGAAGAGTTCCAAGCGATAAGAAAGGTACGTTTTATTGTTAGATATCATATGATTCACATGAAAATGTCAATTTTGAAGATATTTGTGATATACAATGAAAGCAGAAGTGTCAAGTGTCTGCATGTTGTGCCTTTCAGATTTGAAAAACAAGCCCCTCCCACAGCACACACCCTGTTAAACCCCACCCCCCAGGCAGGATCCAAGCAGGGCCTGGAAGGCAGGGCAGCCACGGCCGAGTATCAATGGCAACGGCACCCTAGGGCTGCCATGGCAGCAGCTGCCGCCGATGCCCACCGTCACATTACCGCACTGACTCCAGAGGACGAGGACCGACGAGCTACCACCAAACTGTTTGGAGGTCCAGCTCAAGTGAGGACGGAGAGAGAGAGAGAGCACGAGATAGAGAGGGAGACGGAAAAGGAGGAGAGAGCAAGTGGGAACGAGTGTTTGGTGTGCGGCGCCCTCTTCAGCTCACAGGATAAGCTTAGACTCCACGCCTTCTGTCACGCGGGGGAGAAACCTTTCCACTGTTCTCAGCCCCACTGCCCCAAGGCCTTCAGTTCCAAATATAAGCTCTACAGGTGGGTCAGTACTTCACACTCCCAAATCAAAAGCTAGATTTCTTAATTCAAGGTTTTCTCACAAGCAAGGGCAACATATTGGTTTCATTGTGTAAGGGATACTCTGCTGAGTTTTAATGTGAGTTCTGTTTGATTGAATTGAGTGAGAAGATGTAATCCCAACAGCATTATCAACTCTCCAGAAGGTGATATTTAGTCAGATTTTTATTTTGTGAAGCTTTAGTGTGTTCTGCGTTTCCATTTATTAAAAAATATCCTTTCTCCAACTGCAGGCATATGGCCACACACTCCCCACAGAAGACCCATCAGTGCTCATTCTGTGAAAAGATGTTCCACCGTAAAGATCACCTGAAGAACCATCTGCAGACCCACGACCCCAACAAAGAGGCCTTCAAGTGTGAGGAGTGTGGCAAGCACTATAACACAAAGCTAGGCTACAAGCGTCACGTAGCCATGCACTCGGCCACAGCAGGTGACCTGACCTGCAAGGTGTGCTTGCAGAGCTACGAAAGCACCCCTGCCCTCTTGGAACACCTTAAGAGTCACTCGGGAAAGTCTTCCGGTGGCACCAAGGAGAAGAAGCACCCATGCGACCACTGTGACCGCCGCTTCTATACGCGTAAGGATGTTCGTCGGCATATGGTGGTGCACACAGGCCGCAAAGATTTCCTGTGCCAGTACTGTGCCCAACGCTTTGGAAGAAAAGACCACCTCACCCGACACGTCAAGAAGAGTCACTCGCAAGAGCTGCTGAAGATCAAGACGGAACCCCCGGATATGCTGGGCTTGCTCGGATCCGGTTCTCCACCTTGTGCTGTGAAGGAAGAGTTGAGTCCTATGATGTGTAGTATGGGCCCCAATAAGGACTCCATGATGGCCAAGCCTTTTCGCAGTGGCACACCTTTTCCCATGGGCATGTACAACCCTCACCACCTCCCGGCCATGTCCAACCCAGGAATGGGCCACCATCACTCCTTGGTTCCTGGATCGTTGTCTGCTGCTATGGGTATGGGCTGCCCCATGGAGCCTCCTTCAACCCTGCACCATCACCATTCGCATCATCACCATCACCATCACCATCCACACCATCATCACCCTTCCCCACCCCCGCATCAACAACAACCCCCTCTGCAGCCTCCGCCCCCGCAGCAACAGCACCCCCAGCCGCCGCCCAAGTACCAGCTCGGATCTACCTCATACTTGCTGGAGAAGCCCCTAAAGGTGGAGATGGAGAGTTTCCTGATGGATCTGCAGAGTGGCTTGTCAGTTCCTCCGCCACCTTCTGCTGACCCCCATTCAGCTGCCTCACCGAACAAGGATGGTCTGGAGCCTCCGCCCAGCCTGGCAGATGAGCTGTGCGGGGATCACCTCCTATCAAAGAGCCCCGCCGTCATTGCTGAATCCCTGTGTGCTGCTAACATGGACTTTTCTCATCTGCTGAACTTCTTTCCACTCAATTTGCCCCCCTACAGTGCCCCCATGAGTTCAGGAGGTCTGGTGATGGGCTACTCCACCTCTTCCACTGCCTCCTCTTCTTCCTCATCGTCGTCGGTGTCTTCTCATGCTGTCGAGCCACATGCTGCCACAGCAACAGCCACAGTGCCTCTTACCTCTTTGCAACCTCAACCTCAGGAGCAGCCAGGCTCCGGTGGGGGTCTTGGACCTCTGCACCCACTTCCGCCAGTGTTTAGCTCCAGCCTCAGCACGACTACCCTGCCTCGCTTCCACCAGGCCTTTCAATGAGGCTCCCACCCCACCCTGCCCCGCCGCCTCAGGCGACTCAGGGCAGAGGAGCTTTAGGGCTCCCCCTAGGGGTGGGGCAATGAAACAAAAACACTTGAACACATAGAAGCCTTAATTGAAGCGCACAAAAGCTTTCGAATGAGCCTGGAAGAAATCCTTTATTTCTGAAAAGGAAAAGCATAGGAAATGAGAAAACCATGGAGCTTTTATTTAGGCTTTCTGTCTGTACTTTTAGGTAAACCTCTCCCTCAACCCTTTTCTCACCATTTTGTAGTTAGGAGGCAGCATCAGCAGGCCTTAAGGCGTGGTACTGCATACTTTATAAAGTAATAATATAAGTAGGAAAAAGGCAAAAAATTAATGTAGAAGAAAGTAAGCTGTCTTTTAAGACTAGAAAGAATAGTTTGAAGTGAGTAAGTTTTTGTTTTTGCTCTTCCAAATGTGAGACCTAACTTGCTATATTGTCTCTATTCTATTAAGCGTAAAAAAAAAGAGTCAGGTAACATTCGTTTGCCCTTAAACTAAAACCGTCTTTGCAGCCAGGAGAGGAAACAAAATTAGTGAAGGAATGAAGCTGTGAATGTTATCTTTGTGTTCATGGCCATCTAGTATGTTTTACATAAACAGCTAATCCATTACATACATGGTGTCAAATGCACCATCTTTATTTAAATGTTATTACATACTAGCATATGTATAAGCAGGTTGTCCCTTTACAGTGCCACAACAAAAATTTTGAATACTGTCAAAAACATTTGTCTTCGAACAAGGGTGTACCTTATCTCCACTCCTGTTTGTGTTATCCATGGTGCAGCCAGGGATGGAAGGGTGCCCAGTATGGAGGGCTAAAAGTGATATGTTATTCACAGACGATGTTCACTTGGCACCTTCTGAAATGGACCTTTGACGTGCACATAAGTGTGCAGCAAATGGGAGATGAAGCGCAGCACCTCTATACTTGAGGTCATGGTTCTCTCCCAAAAGAAAGTGGGTTACACCCTTCACGTGAGGTTTACTTTCAGGTAAAGCCAATGGTGAGGAGCCAGCTGAGGTGGTTCAGGCATCTCAGAAGAATGGTTGGGATGTCCCACTGGGAGGAGACCCAGACGCAGGCCCAAGACCTGCTGGAGAGATTAAATCTCACAGTTGGCTTGGGAACAGCTGGGTATCCTTCAGAAGGTGCTGTTGCTTGCAGCGGAGAGGTTTGGGACCTCTTTGCCTGCAGTCACCCAGAAGATGATGATAAAGTTCATTTATGTTCATAATTTAATTCAAAAAGATGCATTCAAGGGGGCCCCGAGTTACTCAGCAGGCTAAGACGCTGACACTATGACTAGAGGATCGCGAGTTTGAATCCCGGTCATGCTGTCTGCCATCAACAGCTGGGGCCCAAGAGAGCAAAAATTGGCCGTGCTCTCACTGGGTGGGTAGGTGGCGCTCTCTCTCTCCATCACTCACACATTGCGGTGTCCACTGGCTCAGGCATCTACTGATTGGTGCATTCGGAGCTGGGAATCCTGCGCCTTCCTAAGAGCGTGTTGGATCCCCAGTGACAGTATATCAACGGTAGTTTGAAGAGAGGCGGTGGCCGGCGTCACAAGCAATGGAGGAGGCTTGTGCTTGTCTTCACCCTCCTAGAGTCAGACATTGTAAAAGTGATGGGGAGAGTCCAAATGGATGGGATGGGTTAATTGGCTACTACTACATTGGGAAATGGATAAAAATTGGCAAAAATGAATAAACAAAAATGAACAGGAAAAGGTAAATTCATATTTTATATCCATTAGATGACATTTCAAGCCTTTTGGTTTTGTTGATCGTGTCTTCCAGAATCTCAAACTAATAGAATATATCATTTAGAGTTTGAGTAAATTGTTATTCAAATAGTATCAGCATTAAAACAAAAAAGCTTTGAATGTCACTTAACGAGTAATGAATATAAAATATGATTATCTTTTTGAATTAAATTGTCAACATTATTTTTTTCACAATATTCAAATTTTTGGAGTTGCACTAGTTTTAAAAAGCCCAGTTTTAGCTCCTATGTATGTTTATTACAGAAAAGTTCCAATTTGTGCTCGAGCAAGATGTAGGCTGAGGTGTAACAGAAAGGAAGGAACAAAGAAAAAGTAAGAAGGGAGGCCGATAAACTGCACAGTCTGAAAATTGAGCTTTTATACACTGTGATTGTTACCAGAACTAAGAATAGAGAAAACGATATGATAAAAGTTGAGCAGGTTTGCGACATTACTCAAAAGAAGCACTTTGTTTACAGCTGAAGGCACTTGACCTATTAGGGTTACCTCTGTGACCCACCCCATCCCCCCGCACCTAGTTTGCCCTTTCCTCTAGCCAAGCTTCTTAAAAAGAAACGGAATCTATATCATCACCAAGAAAAGCACCACAAATAAACACACGTACATTTGAAATACATACTTAAAATATAAGAGCAGAATATTTCCCTCCTTCCTTCCAGCACTAATTTTAATACCTCCGTGGCGACACTTTCTTACCTCCAGTTCCTGCCCGCCTCATTCTAATATATTTTTATTAGACTCAAATATTTTAGGCAGGACTTTTTTCAGCATTGAGAGATACATGGTAATAATCACCCTGACATATGTGAATAGAAAACAAGAAATGACAAGATAGAAAGAGTATTTTTTTTGCAGTGTACGAAAATACCACATCAGAAATATATATTATAATTGCTTTTATTTTAGTAAAGTGTAATTTAGATAGATATATTAAAAATTGCTGATGGATTTTTTTTTTATGTGGCAGGTTTACATAAGTCGTGTAACCTTGATCAAAAAAATGGATGAAGTAATTGCTTTTCCCTATAGCTTTCCCTGTCCTGTTTGTTTTATACACTTTCTTGTACGTGAGTCAAAGACGAGGCGGTCACTAGGATGGTAATTTTGACCCACGTACATTAGGCTATTTAGTAGAATAATCAAGTAGAATGAACTTACCCTATTTTTATTCTTTAGAGTGTTGTGTAGAGAGGCCCATAATGTGACCCAAGTTTGATTTGAATTCTTGGCTTTCAGTATTGGAAGAGACCTGACTGATGTCTTTGGTGTGCCTCATGGTATTATTTGAAAAGCTCTCGTTGAGAGATTTAATACGAAAGCATAATCCTAATCACAAGACGTGGTGTCAGTATTTCTACAAGTCAAATATATTTTCTACATCATAATCAAAAGGCAAAGACACACAAATTACAGCATCAAGGGTCATCCGTTATGTTTATAGTTACATATTTTCCCCCAAAACAAAAAGAAAGTCACACGTAGCCACTCGAAGAACTTGACATTAGAAATTCAGTTTCCAAATCCACACTCCAGACTCGAGGATCATTTCTTATATGGTGTCTTTGTCAGGTTTACTTCATAGAAAATGTGAACTTCAGAGAAATAGAAGTAAAAGTAATAAATAAAAACGCTCAAACATAAGGCCAAATAAAAGTAAAAGGTCAAGAAAAAGCTGATGACTCGAAAGCGAGGCCACCCCGCAAAACTTTTTTTTAAAAAAAGGAACGTTACTATGCTGCTTTAGTGGTATGGTTGGCAACAGTCATAGACCACTCTATAGAAATACTTCTGCAAAGATGTTTAAACTGAAAACATGCACAGTAGTTACACATTGAACTGTTTGTCCATTTCTGTCTAGTTCTCCTTACACGGCTGCTTCTTCCATTCAAATGAACATTTTGATGAAAGGGTCTGATAAGAGACACAATATCCAGAACAAATACGTCACCAGCCTGGTCTTTGACATTCAAAGCATGGGACATTTGATTGGGATATTGCCTAGTCGTTGTTGTCATATGATATATTATTTTCTGTTTGTTGAAACAGGACCTCAAAACAACACAACGCATCACCTCATTTTATTTTTATTTGAACTTTTCTTGATTTTTTTTTTTTCATACCAAAAACCTGGGGAGAAGAAACTTCTTTTTTTGCACAATTGCTAACTAGAGTTCTCCAGAACATGTTCTTTACATATACTGTACGAAAGAGGAATACTGATTGGAAGGTTTGGAATGAAGATGTGAAGAAAGCCAAATATGTTGCATCTAAAGTGATTTCGATCACATTCAGCGTTTCATATTTGGATTGTGTGATACTGAAGGGCTTAGATTACAAACTTAAAACTTGATTTTAGTGTTTGGAGCGCAGCTGTTAAGACTTTACTTCCCTCTGTATCCATTGTGTGTGTCGATGGAAAAAACAAAACAAAACAAACGTTTGATGGGCACTTTTAAAATCGAAACCTTTTCTCCTATGAAAAAAAAAGTCAGATGATCCTTAATAGGAGTAAACTTTCTAAGCATTTCGACTTAAACAAAGCATTTAAAAAAAAATTATTTATTTCTCGAATAAAATGATGAAAACCTTAAACGGATAATAAAAAAAATAAATAAATAAATAAAAAAGCTATTGGCAACTTTCCGAGTTTGTCCTCCCCGGGTTTTCTGTGAGCTGATCTGAATTCTAGCACTTTTAAAACCTTTGAAAAGAGTATTTTTCTTTTAAATTTCAGCCTTATATGTTTGTATGTTGTTTTTTTTATTTTGTATTTGATCTTGTACATGTATGTGCCATTAGTTTGATGTGTAGAATTTATTAATCTTTGTCATGTTTCTCCTCTTCCAAAAGAGTAACAGTATTTTTTTTCCCGATAGGTTTTCACTAATATTTCGTGCATTGCCCTTCGCCCCGGCTCTGTCGCTTCCACATTTCAAAGAGAAAAAAGTTAAAGAGTTTAATATGCTTTTGCATAGCTTATCTATGATCATCAGTCCAACATAATCTGAAAACAAACTGGCTGGAAAATGTCTGCAAAGAGTGGGGGAAGGAAAAAATTCAGTTCCAGTAATGACTGAAGTGTTTTCAATCAACTGCATATTATAGAGCTGGACAGGTTGGACTGGTTTACTGGAAACCCTAAACCTAAACCCCCTTGGTTTAAATTAAGATTTACTTCATATCTGCTGGATGGGTGGAGCTTGGTATCTGGCATGTTTTGCAGAGATGCTCATAAGTAGGGTTTTTTTTTTTTTTTGGGCAGGCTTAGCTGAGGCATCTGAGCCGTGCAACGTTCGTATCTCATTTCACATCCAGGACCCCATTGTGCTGTAGCCTGAGAGGAGACTTCAAAAGGTGAGGGCTTTTTCAGCCTGATATCAGTCTTGCTCCAGTGCCCATCTAAAGAAGAGCCTCCCACCCATTGAGAACTTTCAGCCGACATCAAAGTGGACTCCTTCAAAACTGGAGGACCTCCTGTTCGAGTCACCTGTGATGCTCTAAAGTCTATTGAAAAAAAAATATGCTGAAGGGAAATTTGTTTGATCTCGAATTCAATCCCCTCTCTGTATCTGCCAGTGAACCACATCCAGCTCAGCTCAACTTCCTTTTAGAATTGAGTTAAAAAAACAACAAAAAAAAACAACTTTATTTTCATTGTACCTACTGGGGATGCACTTATCTTGTATTTCTCCCAATATGAGTAGGTGCCTAAGCTATTAAGGGAAATTATGAAAGATAATTGAGCTACGGTAAAAACGAAAACAATCTGATTATTAAAGAGAATTTTTAAAGTGAAATTAAAATGCTTTCTTTGCTTTATAGAGAGAAAGTGGGCACGGCGCTCACTTTGTAGTTTTATTTTAGCTTAACGTAAGTCTTGCATTCCAAGCTCTATATGTATTCTCGTTTAGCAACATAGTCCTCTTATTTTTTAGTACTTGCTTATTGCTGCCACCTCTGGCAAAAAAAGGTGAAAACAAGCAAAAATGGAATATTTTCATTCAGCCTTACACTATTTTATATAGCATGAAATTTATCATCTACAGGGAGAATTGTATAAAAAAAATAATAAATATGTGGCAAAACAGTCCACTTTTTAATGACATGACTCACCTACAATCAGTTGCTGCAATGTAAAGTGACAGATGTGTATATTGGTTGATCCAAAGAGATGACATTACAACAAACCTATTTACTTATTGTACAGTACATTGTACCTTTTGACTTGTAATGTATGATGTTAAAATCATTAAAAGACAAACCCACGGTTTTATATCTGTGTCCCCCACCCTGTTCTTTTCCTCCACTTCCCCCACCCATTTTAGGTGACTTCCTGCTGGCTGTGGTGGGAGAGGGTGCTAGAATAAGCAGCCCTGGCTATGGCTGAAAACTGCCATTCGCATACCATACAGCCTCGGCAGGAAACCACACCACTGTGCGCAAAACGAAATGATGAAGCAGGGGGAGAGAAAAAAATGGAGGCAAGTTTCCAAGTGATAAAAAAGCAGCGCTTGGCTTCAAGGCAGGCCTAATTATACCGCCATACCTCAAACCTATACTTACAGGTCCCGAGGAGCCGTTTTAGTCCAACATTTCACACAAATACACTAACTGGAATACACGGCGCACCAGGGCTTCTCACATGTGAAAAAGCAACTTGAATTTGGAGGAATTTGAGGTTTTACAGCCAGCAACCGAGTCAGTTCTGCGAATCCTCAAATTTACAAGCAGGCCTCAGACGGACAGCGTTTCAAATCTCAACTTGTCGGCACTTTTATTTGTTTCGTACATCGTAGAACTTGACATTCGTTTAAGGAAGGAGGGCCATAAAGATTCATTAAAAAATAAACATGCTTTTCGACTAAAAACAAGGACATGATCGGTACATACAGAGCTCCACAAAAAGCCAGAACGCAACAATACAAAGCAGTGTATTTACATCCACTGTAGACACGCATTTACACACACTCAACAGGCAAGAAAACAAAGTACATCTTTAGAAAATAGTTTTTTATAGACCTTGCATTCAGTCAAACAAATCTGTTAATGCCTGGACAGATACAGAAGGGTGCTTTTATACTGAGAGTGCCAGCCGGGGATGTGACCTGTACTTACTCCGGCCTTTTCAATCGTTCGCTACCGCGTAGGTTACCGACAGTCAGTGTGTCTGTTAAGAAGACACCTGTAACACAAGCCAGCGGGCCGGTGCTGAAGCAGCAGATGTGATGGGTTTACAAAAGACTTCCGAGGACAAAGTGGCTTCACATGTGTTCACCAGCACTTCTACTGACTCCCATTAGACAATACTGACGGTGGATCATCCGGAGTTATCCGTGTCTGCCGACACCTCTCCTTTAAACATACACTACTGCCCAAAAGTTCGGGGTCACCCAGAATTTTCCATGAGACTGTGACAAAATCCACAAGTGCTGCTGCTCCAGATGCTCTTGTACAGGAGACGGCTGAGGTAGCACAGAGTCGCTGCTTTTAACTCGCCCACAACTTTTAGTACGTCTTCACTCTCAGGCAGACGTTTCATGGGGCAGTTACATGGTTCTTTAATTAAGAAAACTGTTCTATGTAGAACCATGAACACTCAAACTGATGAGGAATCGGATGTTCTATACAGAACCTTACTGAAAATGGTTTTACACTCTTAAAAACAACGGTTCTTTAAGGGTTCTTTAGTATGTAGAACAGTCACAAAGAACCCTTTTCATTGATATAGTTCTTCAAATTGATGAGGAATGTGTTGTAAATGATTCTACACAGCCCAAAAAAAATGGTTCTGTAGTTACAATGTCATTAACCAAAGAACCCTTTTTGATGCTATATAGAACCGTGTTGAAAAAGGTGTATAGAACCATCTACAGCACATTCCTCGTCAATCTGAAGAACTCTTTCATCATGGCAAGAACCCTTTGGCTTTGTGATGGTGTGGGACAGGGTTGTTTGTGGTTCTATATAGAACCATTTTCTTTACTAAAGATCCATCTTTTAAGCGTCTATAACATCTAAAAGGGTTCCCCTGTGATTACAAGCTTGACATCATAAGGATAGCAGAACCCTTTTTGGGACTATATAGAACCCTTTTCAGAAAGGTTCTGTATAGAACCATCGATAGCATATTCCTCAATCTGAAGAACCCTTTCACCACAAAGAGAACCCTTTGAGTGTTGATGGTTCTATATAAAACCATTTACCAAATAACCCTTGAAGAACCGTCTCCTTTAAGAGTGTCTATAAACCATCAATTCAATAATCACTAGGACAGGGTTCTATTTTTAACGAGCATGTTTTTAAAAACTAGCGCTTAACGCACATATTCCTGCGTGCAGTGATGCCTTCTCGTAAACAGTGACAGAAAGTTCTACCTCAGCCTTACGCCAGAGATCATCGTTTCAAAACAGCTAGAATATGATGTGTGTTCTCATGGAAACGTTTAACGGGAAACCGCTGAACTGAATGGTTGTGTGTGTGTGTGTATACTGAGGGGCTCCGATTTTAAACGTGGAGCACGTTCTACCTCTCACTGAGGAAAGTGAACTGAAGCTTAATCACAAAAGAAATCAATAAAGCAACACAATGATTTTACAGTGATGCTTCTCCAACACATCACGTGGACTAGAAGTTGACATCTGCTACCTCTTAGCTCCCGAAAGCTCCTGCCCTCGTGGAGGACGTCCTCGGGACCGTCGTGGCTTTTTGCCTTGTTTGCGTCGCGCATCACTGTAACAACACACTGAACGAGGAAAGCATCAGACGCTACTGAAAGCTCTAGAACCTTTAACGGTGACTCTCCAGAATGTTTTTTTTTACCTTCAAGACGAACGTCGATCAGTCCCAGGCAGACACGAAAACCCGTACCGGCTCTGCTGAGAACTGGATGTTCTGTGCATCACGTTTTCCGTAGTCAGGCCATAATGCACTGCACAGTGGCAGTCTTAGTTTAGGGAATGGAATGTGTATTAAAGAGTGCTGGAAACCGTTCAGGCTTTAACAGTTTACCTGAGACACACCGTACTAAACCGTTTCACAGGAGAGTTTTCACTCAAACATACAAAGTTGGGCGTTTTGAGTGAAAACACTGTAAAAAAAATCTATTTGATGTTTTTAATGTCCGCGTTTTTGACCGTATGACTCCAGCATTATTCCAGTAATCAGCACATACTCAATGACCACAGACTGACCACCCTTCCTTCAGCATGCTGCACACACTTACGCGTGCACACACACACACACACACACACACACACACACACACACACACACTTCTGTACAACACATATTAGTTTGAACAAGACTTGGGCAAAAAAAGATTCAAATTAAATATAAAGTGTTAAGATAACAAAAGAAATTTGTAAAATGATCTTTAACCACATCCTTGACCTGATGTCTCACTGCTTTATCAGGTGGACAGTAAATAGATATTTATATATAAAGAACAAAAACTACACGCTTTGGCCCATGTGGTGTGTGCGCGACAGGAAACTCCAAAAAATCTAGAGTTCATAAGAATGTAATCTCAGTGGAGGACAGACTGAGGGGGTCTGAAGGACACGATGGGCTAGTGTGTGTACAAAAGCACCTGTCTATTTCCTTATCCGGTCAACAGGGGGCGCAGCTGCATGTCACCCAACTCATGCTCCAGTCACTCACTCACACACTCACATCAGTGCTTCCTCGACAAACCAGAAGGTAAAAAAACAAACAAACAAAAAAAAAAGTTGAACAAAAACGGACGACTGCGGCTCAGTCGATTTTGACAGCGGCGTAGATCTTGCGTATGAACATGTAAGCTGCGTAGAAGCCAATTGTCCCCGTTAGGAGCCAGAAAGACAAAACCATCAGAGCCGTGTAGCCAAAATACAGCAAGGAGGGAATAAACTCCACAATGTCCAGCTGAGGGAGAGAGAAAAAGAGAATGTTAAACTAAAAATGTTCCACGGACTCCACTTTTTTAATTCACTCAAAGTCTTTAGCACAAAGCAGCGAGACTCTAGAAAAAACACACACACATGGTTTTGCTAAAGCAATTAACACTACAAAACCTCCCCCAAACACACAGCGTTATAAAATTCCTCGCAGGCATGTTTTAAATGTGTTCCTCAGCTAGTGCCATGGGGTACATGAGAAATTCCTCACTGGGCAGTACTAATGTATCAAAAAGTTTCATCCCCGCCCCCAACTGTTAAATCCAGCAAATAACACCAACACCACTAGTTTAATTTAATTTCAGAAGAAAAGTCCTCTACACTTTCTCAGATGATCAAATCTGCTCTGGATACTCAAATGTCTATAGTAGAAGAGTGAGACAGGACAATGTCACTGCTTTTTAGCTCAGGGTTATTGTCAGAGGCATCACATCACAAAGAAATATCATGGATAAACGAGAATAGGAGATATTAGTCCATAAACAACCTCAATAAACACTATTAATCACTAGAATAGGAGATATTAGTCCATAAACA
>BRDA01007299.1:29944-41292 GCA_036984385.1 Crenuchus spilurus
GGAGCGGGACAAAAAGTGAGTGTGCTGGGTGAGTGGGGTCCTTCATAATGCAGGTGGCCCTTTTCCTGCATTTAGAGGTGTAGAAGTCCGTGGTGGTGGGGAAACGGACTCCAACAACCTTCTGTGCAGCTTTCACCACCCTCTGCAGAGATTTCCTGTCTGCAGCAGAGCAGCTGCCATGCCACACGGTGATGCTGGAGCACAAGACGCTCTACACCATACATCTGTAGAAGGATCTGAGAACTGAGGTTCTGAGACCAGCTCGCCTCAGCTGTCTGAGGAAGTAGAGCTGCTGATGTGCCTTGTTATCCAGACTGGAGGTGTTTTTGCTCCAGGTGAGGCTGTTACTCAGGTGTACACCCAAGTACCTGTACTTGGAGACCACTTCCACCTCAGATCCTCCGACATGCCGGTGGGGGGATCATGCTGGCTTCTTCTGAAGACCACAGTCATCTCCTTCATCTTTTTTACATTGATGCAGAGGTTGTTATCTCTGCACCAGCCCTCCAGGTGTTTCACTTCCTGCCTGTACCCAGACTCATCACTGTTTGTGATGCATCCAACCACAGCTGTGTCATCTGCAAACTTCACAATATGACAGCCTGGTTGGGTAGGTGAGCAGTCATATGTGAGCAGAGTGAACAGGATGGGACTTAACACACAGCCCTGAGGGGAGCCAGTGCTGAGGGTTAAGGTGGAGGAGGTGATGTTGTGGATCTTAACAGACTGTGGTCTGTTGGTCAGGAAGTCCAGGACCCAGTTGCTGAAGGAAGCATTCAGTCCGAGTGGAGAGTTTGTGAGTCAGAGTCTGAGGAACCATTGTGTTGAAGGCTGATGTGAAGTCCACAAAAAGCAGACAGACATAAGAGTCCTTCTGTTCCAGGTGGGTGAAGGCGGTGTGGACCACAGAGGAAATGGCATCCTCTGTAGAATGGTTCTTCCTGTAGGCATATTGGTGGGGATCCACAGTGATGTCGATGGTGGCTTTGATATGGAACATGACCAGTCTCTCAAAGCACTTTGTGACTATTGGCGTGAGGGCTATTGGCCAGTAGTCATTCAGACCTGACACTGTGGAGCTCTTGGGAATGATGGTGGCAGTCTTCATGCAGGTAGGAACAACTGCCTGGCTGAGGGAGGTGTTAAAGATGTCTGCCAGGACTACGGAGAGCTGATCCGCACAGTTCTTTAACACCTGGCCAGGGATGTTGTCGGGGCCAGCCGGCTTTCAAGGGTCGATTCCCCTCAGAGTCCTCCTTACTTCAGCTGGAGTCATGCTGATGGGCACTTCTCCAGGTGTCAGGGTGAGTCTGGTTTTGGGGGAGGAGGTGTTGGGGTTCTTTGGTGGGGGTGGATTAAAGCTGTTGCCATCCACCAGTTGAAAATTGAATCGATTGTTCATTCGCTTAATGCGTTTTGTCTAGAATGCCAGTGACGTATTTTTGACAGTGTTTGCTCACTTTTTCATCTGTGTTCATTAGTAAAAAGACATCCCCATAATATTTCAAGTCATATTCGTAAACCTTTGTAACTGTATATTTTAAAGTTGTATTCTTACAAAACACACACTGTAATACATATTTTATGTATACAGTTGTTAGTATGTGGGTGTGTGAATTTTTGACAGTGATCTTACTCCATACTACTGGGTTCCTGCAGGTCCTTAAAATGTCTTAAAATGTCTTAAATTAAAATCTGGATAATTAAGGTCTTAAATTTACCTTACATTTGCTTTAGTTATTAAGTCTTCATAAAGTGCGTTTAATGCCAGCGGGAAAGCTGAGTGGCTCACAGTAAAACATCTAATAGTGTGTAGTTTGTTTGATTAACTTAGACGGTGTAGTAAATTGAGAGACTCTGCGCTCTAGGCAGCTCCTGTATGGCTGTTACCTCAATGGACAGCAACCTTTTGGAGAAAATACAACTTTAACCAATCAGGGGTGCGTTTCCTGAAAGCGATTGAACTTAGCGATTTACGAACAACATTAAGAACGATGTAACTTTAAGAACGTGATTTTTCTGACTGTTTCCCAAAAGCCTTCTTATCTTCCAAACTTACGAACGAGTCCCTAAGTAGCACTTAGTTGACTTCGCCCTCGTGTCTGCGTCAAATAGGCTCGGCCAGTCGAAAACTGAACCACCGATTTACAGACATTTCTTCATTATTAAGCCACAAAAGTATCGGTATGTAAACAATAATTATAAAACCAGACATCAAAAAAGTATTTACACTACATACATGAAAATAAATAAATAAATAAATAACATTTCACTTACAGTTGCTGTCCATCGCATGCCAAGCCTACCTATAAACAGGCTTGTATGTGTCCATGATTAATCAGTGAATTTGATTGGTTAAGAGTTGTCAAGCTTAGTAGGCCAATTTTGTAACCATTGCTTGGGACACAGTATATTAATTTACTACTACGACTGAAAAAACCCCACTGCATTTATGTAATTATATGTGTATATCAATAAATAATATATTGTACTTTAAGCAATCTTAGTTTTTATATTTGTGAAAACAATAATTTAAACTTAATAAGTATATGTATGCGCAGTATTGAACTAAGGACGCTGGCTCTAATTTATGTGACGCAGCTTTCAAAAGAAAATTTAAATGTTCATGAACTCTTGTTTGTATTAAACACGTGTGTGCTGAGTTGCCTATTTCAAAGGATGATCAGCGGCCTCTTTCATTTTTCAGACAGAACTGAATGTGAACTTCAAGTTAAGAACAACTTGGTGAGTTACGAGAGGGTCAGACCACTCGTAGATTTACGAAAGAGTTTAAGTACGACGTGGGATACGAAGGCTTTTGGGAAACACTAGTAAATTTACGAATGTTGGTAAGTACGAGGTTATGAAGTACTTAGCGTTAAGAACGTTTTGGGAAATGCACCCCAGAGCGCTTGTTTTAAACTCCTCAAACGAGCTACAAGTGGAGAGCAGACTGAAAACCTAAGTAACAAAGTTTTACAAGGGAGGACGTTAATAAATGCCGTTTCAGAGGTAAATAGGCAGAGTATGAGAAATGTGAATTGTGTTCTTTGAGTAAATCTCTAGCGCTAATATTTGGCTAAACCCTGAAACACTAACTCAATATGCTAAGCTATGAGATAGAGGGAGAGAGGCTGGCTTAGTAGCCTCGAGTTCGGTCCCTATCACAACAAACAGATCAAAAAAATAGTTCAGCAGTTGAGTCAGGTAACCTGTGTGGAGCTCACTGTGACAACAGGGAAGCTGTTTACAGTAACAGAGTTGCTGACAGATACACGTCCTGCACCTGAAACAGCGAGTTTATCAGCTTGATCAGCGAGATGTCTGACACTGTGTATATCAATGTCTAACTGGAAAAATTTGCATGTGAACACATAATAATGCATAGTTGGCCAGAGATTGAATATAATGGTGAGCAGTGATGTGTAACTGGATAATAATTGTATGTAAATGTCTGTATGTATTGTATGTAATGGTATTTGGGGATGTATGACTGGTTAATGTTGTATAAAATGGTGTATAGCAGGGGTCGGCAACCTTTAACACTCAAAGAGCCATTTGGACACGGTTTCCAAGGAAAAGAAAACACAGAGCCGCAAATACTTTTTGACATCTAAAATGAAGATAACACGTTATTTACTGTTTTTTTTTACCTCTACGCTTTGTATGAACAACTATACTACATTGTTTATGAAATCCATGAAGTGCTACAGAGAAAAATAAATTATTTTTATAATTATTTATGTAATGAACACATTTTGAACATTTTGATATGGTGCTTGAACATATTATTCATTATTTAAAAAATATTAATACATTACTTACAAATTATAATGTATGTTTTATTAATAAATACTTGTTACTATTAATGATATACTAATAACTATTAAGTGTTAATATGAATAATAAGATTAATATTAATAATAAAATAATACATTATTAAATAGGACTGCAGCTAACGATTATTTTAGTCATCGATTATTCTATCGATTATTCTTGCGATTAATCGGGGGGAAATGCAATAACTACTTACGCTTATTTTAAAAGTAATAGAAATACACGAAAAATACCTTTAAAGTTTTTTAATTAAACATTTTATTGCTTAAAATACATTATACAACAGTTAGTTCCGAGCTCACAATCTGATTGGTTGAGAAGTATTCTAACCGTGCTGATATACGTGATAACAGCACGGCCTTCTCACACTAAAGCTGTATCACTCCGCGGACCCGTTGCCTAGTAACGGCATATACACACAAACATTTTTGTTTCTGTGCTTATACAACCTGCAGAAATGAATCAAATGGATGCCTTTAACATAACATTTGACCTGCAACCAGTTTGGACAGACTCTGAAGAAGAGTGTGACTCCACACCTGCATCAAATTCTGAACCTACGAACACCACGAAAACTGTTAGGTCGACTACAGTGACGGCAGATCAACTGAACGAGCTGGAACTGACTCGAAATGAGCAAAATACAATTCGACAAACAAAGTGGGCTACAAAGTGCTTCATGGACTGGCTCTTACAAAATGACTTTAAGGTCAATTTGGTAATAGTTGAAAAAGCTGAGCTGAATTTAATACTTAGGCAGTTCTGTGGCTCTATCCGCAGCACAAAAGGGGAGCTTTACAGTATCAGCAGCTTTTGTAGTTAATAATTATCTTGCCTTTTTTTAGGTATTTTTATATTTAGCACATGCCTTGAATTTTGTATTTTTTTCCCCGCTTAATCCCAATTTTGATTTAAAGTTAACGTTGGTGGTGGTAGCCTGTATAAACTATACGCCGTATTGTAGCCTTTGAGACAGGCCAGGGAACTGTTTCAGTTACACTTGTGGAACTACTTTTTGGCGGAAGGCCGTATTAAAGCATATCGTTATGAATTTCTTGAGGTTCTTTGATTTTTTTTTTTCTTCATTTATTTTGTAAAAAACTGTTGTATAAAAGCAATAGAACACTCAAGGTTGTGTGTTATCGTTACTCGCCTTTGGCTTGTGCCTACAACCAAATCACAGCCGTGATGTTATTCGCGATAACACACGACCTCGAGTGTTCTATTGCTTAAATATATATATATATATATATATATATATATATATGGGGGGGAAATTAAATACTGAAGCACTAATTTGTGGTTGCAGTCATTTACTGATTTTGCAAACTACTGCTTGTGGGCTGCTGAAGAACAACCTCTTGTTGCACAAAAATAAGTTGCAAGATGCTTAAAAAATTCTTGGACTTTTATAATAATTCTGCATCTATTTCATGCAGCTGCTGTATAACAACTGGGCATTCAGTTTCAGAGAGAATAGCAAAGAAAATACCATCCACAGACTGCCATATGGTGGCTTGACAATTCAACATATTAACTCATATCAGTATTATTGTGGCTGGACACTCACAGCCTTGTACATGTTAGTGTTGTTCCAGTTCCTGACCCAACTAATCGACTCCTTACCATCATTGGGACATGCTTGTCTATATTCGTTAGCTAACCACGCTTATATAGTTTCAGTAAAGAAGTAAACAACAACAAATGCAGGTAATGATCCAACCTTGCTGACATGCCTTACAGATACCCTCACTATCAAAATGTAAACATAACCTTGTTGAAGTAATGATCTCTACCTGACAGGAAGAAGACGACCACCACGGAGTTGACAATAGAGAACCAGTGAATCTGCACATCGCTCATGGTGAGGTATGTATCCCATCGAGACGCCCACTTCACCTGGCTCTCCTACAGAACAGGAAGAGAGACTTAAGAAAAGCGTAGGATGCAAAGTTACGTGGTCTGTGTGGTAAAAGGCAGATCATGCGGTCTCACCTCCCAGTGCACGGAGTAGGTGAAGAGCAGAGTATTCTCTTTGGCTGGATCAATCTCCTGAGCGGAAAAACCACTGGCATCAGGTAACGTGCAGACACCTTTCCCATCAGCTTTCAGCTCTGAGACAGAGAGAAGGGAAAGGAAATGTAAGCAATTCAAGGTGTGGTGCACTGAAAACCAAATATCTGAATTTCAAAACCTACAATTTCAATCACCTACATATAAGATGATGGGAATAAGGATTCGGGATTCGGATAAGAAGGTATGCCAAATGGAAGAAAACTGAAATTCCACATAAACTTACATAACTCGGCGAGATTTTATCCTAGAAACAAAACGACACATACCCCAGAAACCTTAAGGGGTCTACTTTTCAAATATATATAAATTGAAAGGAAATACATTTTTAGATTATTGTGAGAGGAGCTTAAATAAGCAGAGACACGTCTGTGAGAGCGAGTCAGACAGCTGTTCATATTTTCCCGATTGGTCATTCATATGATAATGACATTCCATTGATGGATTATTGGCTGTGGAATGTTTGGAATGTGTGAAGACCCTCCAGCAAACAAAAAAGCTCTCACCTGAGTGTTCACATCTATTTCATGAATATTCAATCTAGAACCACTGAATGAGTGAAACACATCAAGTCACAATGTCTAAAAGCTGTAATGAGCCGTGTGTAGCCAACACCTGTGTTTATTCAGTTCTGAGCTCAGAAGTCTTGCCTAGAAATGTTTTTTCACAATATATCAGCACATCTGAACACAGGTTTTTGTAAAGTCTAAGGTTAGAGCAGATTTAATCAGAATATAGATTTATGACACTCTTACTGTTCTGACACTGTTGTTGCTGAGTTTGTGCTGAACTAAAGCCTGTGTAACACTTTGGGGAAAATTCTTTTAGATGTGTGTAATTAGTAAAAAAAGAGAAGTGAAGGCATGTCAGACTACATCAGATTGTCTGAAATACTCTCAGACTCCATGGGATTAAAAAACAAGTACTTCTCAACCACATTTTTTTCTAACTACTTGTATCTTTTGCCTTAAATAAAAGGACCTGATGTACACAGTCCAAAGCCACATTACAGCAGGCCACTCTGCAGACTCCTGTCCCCTTCACTCGCTCTTTCATAAGAGAGCCATTCATCTGAATTAAGAGATGTCCATATTCCAGCATCATAAGTCACCCTGTACTGTGAGATGAATGACTATTTGCTATTCAAATCCTCAAAATTGGGCTTACAGGTTGTGATAAGCAAATACGGCCAGAGTGTGGAGCGTTACCTTCTAGCTTTACGCTCTGTGGCACAACCTCAAAGCGTACAACACGGTAAGTATGCTCGTCCTCTTCTTCCAACTTCTCTTTGTGGTAGTACAGGACGAATGACAGGTGGTTGTGCAAATAGTACTGCAGGGAGAATAAACAGAGATTTATTACATCATGAGAGAGTAAAAATGTAATTCTTATTCCAAATGGTACAGCTTAGATTTCAGCTACCAAGACTCTGATGCCAACTCAGTGCCTTATTTTAGATACTTAACATGTTTCAGACTGCCAAATCTAAGGATGTCTCCAACTGAGAATTTACACCAGTCATCCCTTCATCCTTGTCCCTCCCCTTTACACTTTGCACTTTTCAAATATTCAATTATAGTAACGACTCAACATAATTCATCCATCTAGACCAACCTGGATATACTCATAAATAAAAACTAAATCTGTATTTTGTTTCATTATAAAGGCATCAAACACATTCACCACAACAACACCCTGGTGTCACTCACATTTATCACCGAATTAGCAAGATAAAGACCCAAAACATCAGTCCAAGCTCTGCCAGAACTACCTCAGGAAAAACTACAAGATGGTCAGCTTGAAAACATGGAGTGGAGCACAGTCTCCAGACTTAAACCCCATCCAGCTGATTTGGGATGAAGTGAAAAGCAAAACGAAAACTACAAGAGCCAACATTTATGTGACTTTCAGCAGCAGATTAGTGAAGAACTGTCTGAAGAATGTTTGATGTCTGTTGTAGAAAGAAAGTCACGAGTGTGTTCAGCTGTTATATCTGACAAAGGTGCTGCTTTGTGTGCAAAGTTTAGACACATTTTGGTCTATAAATTGATTCCATGAGTTCTTATTTAACTCTTATACTTTCATTTCAGAATCAATGAGACATTAAACTCAATCATTTGTGGTAAGTACCTGGAAAAATTGGGGTGATTTAAAACTTTTGGGCAGTAGTGTAGCAGTGAAAAAACACCTACATCAAAAACAAACGGCCAACATGACACAATCTAAGCACCTGCCATTAATTTTCTGCAACAGTAACCATCTGATCAACACATACAAACACGGACATCCAGTTCACCTGCCGTTTCAACGTTTTGGTAAGAAAAAAAAAAAACAAGACAAACCAGTCGTGAAGTTACGGGAAAGTCTTTATTGCTGCATATCTGGTTCAGATGGATTGAGTGCAGTTTAGCAAAAGATGTTGCCCAACTGATAACTGTACTGAGATTCGTAAAAGGTCTTACAGTATTTTTTATTACAGCAATATTAGCTAGAAGAGTTTGGCAATTTCACACTAGTTTTTAGACTCCTGCTAACATGTTGAATCCCCAAGTCTATTATAAACCAAAATGACAGAGGATTGTTGTCTCATGCAATCGTTTTCTGAGTAACATAAGCTAGTTTAGCCTGTTTACTACCATTATCTAAAATTCCCAACTGTTATTTGCATTTTCACACTAAAAGATCAGAATAAGTCAAATTAAACTGCAGTTGTTACACTGCAGGTAAAATAAATACACATTATACAATGCAGTGAATGATGCAGTGGTGTAACACAGACATACCAGGACAATGCTTTGGTAAATGTTAATGACATTGTTAACATTTACCCGTAAAATTAACGAAGAGAACTGAAAGTATAATTATCAGCTGGGCTGTTTCTAAAAGTTTTGTGTTGTCCTATAAATTATGTAAATTATATGCTGGAGTCAAGAAATATCCTTTTCTGATTGTCTGGCAGGTCTGAATGAATTTTGTATACCAGTATATAAAAAATATACACACCTGTGTTAAAACTGATCATTATATTTGGTTCAGGTAGTTTTGTTTTCACGCTGCATTTTTGAGAGTGCACCAAAGACTTTTGTATGATACGCCTACGTCCTGTCATCTTCACTTACATGGGGGGCATCTTCCTACACTTGACACTGATCGGTTTGTAGAAGAATGTTTGTCTGACGTTGGCGTGTGTTTACCTTAAGGTGGAATTGTTCTGCGGGCATTTTCACACCTGCTATTTTGGTTCAGACCAAACTAAAAGTCTGGACAATGATGTTTATGAACCAAACAAACCTTTTAGAATTATGGCCAAGTCCGGTGTTGGTCTAATGCTTCCCACATGCTTTTGCTAACCTGATGTAGGTGTTTTTGGGGGAAATGTAGCTAGGCTTGTATGTTTTTCTTTGTAAGGCTTTTGTCTTGAAACCATACCCTCACAGCCCAGATGCATGAAGAATACGGGAGATGCTTATTAAGCTCTTTTTGGACCACAACTGAGTAAATATCATAAAATCTTACTAGAAGAGCTTAACTTTATTTGGAGTCACTTTATTGATGGGTGTGAACAGAGTATTATTCAACATGAATGTGACTGGTTAATTCTGAGCACAGGCAAGAAGAAAGCATCATCTGCTAAAAGCCCAGTTTTTAGTAGAGTGGGTGGCTGTTTACATTCAGAACTTGCCACTATGTAAATTAAATTAATTATGTTATAGTTTCTGTAACTTCTAGCACACTTTTAGCTTTCTAGTTGCCTGTTAACACAATGGATTCAACAGATCTGGCTGTTTGCTAGCAATAATTAATAGATTAATTAACCCAGAGTAAACACGAGTAATGAGGTTTTTGTTCTTGGTTGAGTGTTTAAGCTTAGTTTTTCTGTGAATGGTAGAAAAACCTACTGAGGAAAGACTCTGCCACATGTTGTCCAGAGTGCTGATTTCTGATTGAAGTAAAATAATGTTATAATAAGTCTAAAATACCTCACTCTCAACTTTGAAAGAATGTTCAAATCCTGCATGTCCCATGCATAAGAACATTAATAAATACTGACACAGACCTCACCTGAGTATTCAGCCCCAAAATATTCACATATTGTGATGAACACAACACTAGCTAGTCTTTTAAGGAAACAGTCAAAACATATGTTTACAGTAATGTGGTATGAAGAAGGCTGGTATTGGAAAGTCATCCACAGTGAACCATGTTTTAAGCACAAACATCTTTAAAACTTGCCATGCAGGTTTGTGATTTATTTGGTCTTAATATACAAAAGTGTATTCCACATATTAAAAGGATAGAAAGGCTTGACTTGTCATTAAAGGCTCCTAACATTACAATCAAGGCAATTAAGAAATTAACATGTGAATAAAGGTAAATGTAAGGCAACGCTAAGTAAACTGACCTTAAAAGTAAAATGTAAGATAAATAGTAGAGCAGGATATAATAAGTATTGCTCTCTGACAAATGTTTGGAGATCCCACCTTAAGTCCACAGGCTTGTGAAAGATTTTGATCAAACAGCAGCAAATGAAAGAGAAAAAGTGAGAGAGTAGAGCCTTACTTTGTTGCTGTCAGTGAAGCCCAGTCTGTAGCCATGTTCAAACTGGACATCTTTTATCATATCTTTTTTCTGCTCCTCATCTGTGCCCACCTCTCTGTTGGGGTAAAACTCCAGTCTGGTGGCCACTGGAAGATTGTCTGCAATACTGTTTTAAAAAGACATCGTCCAGTTAGAGCTTTAACACAATGGAAAACAACTGCTGGCAACAGTTACTAAACACTTCAGGCTGCCCAAGGGGTGAACAATATCATGACATCTCGATACATTGGATGATATTCAGTTTGTGTATCATGTTTGTCCTGATGTTTTATTTTTCTGAGGTTTAATAAACTGGAACTAACAAAACAAAAAAAAAAGCCCAATTTATTATCAATTAACAAGTGTTGTTATTTTTGTGCTTTTTAAATATTCAACACATTTAAATTTTTTTATATATAAACAGAAAAACTGGGAGTAAATATACATTGATCAGCACTAAAGCATTCGTTTATATTACAAATGAAAATTATGAAACATTTGAGTATATCATTGCTATAACTAGAGGTGCAGGAAAAAAATCGCTTTGAGCTCGAATCGCGTTTCTAACATTGAACGATTCAGAATCGATTCTCGTTTTCAAAAAATTTATTTTTGTTTGCGGGTGCGGATGTGCCTTCTCAGCCACCGTAGTGCTGGGCAAAACAAGGAAGCAGCGTGGGCTATGTACAGGCATGCAAGCCAAGCCGAGGTCTTTGAAAGCAACCATTTGGAAACACTTTGGATTTTACCCTCAACCCGGCCCGGGTAAGAAAGGGCTGGACGTGACTCATGTGATTGGCAGAGATTGCAACGGTAAAGTATTTCGTTTGGATTTGAAAGAATCTGAAAAAAATCGATTT
>BRDA01007299.1:41392-73572 GCA_036984385.1 Crenuchus spilurus
GTAAGAAAGGGCTGGACGTGACTCATGTGATTGGCAGAGATTGCAACGGTAAAGTATTTCGTTTGGATTTGAAAGAATCTGAAAAAAATCGATTTGTGACCCCAAGAATTGATTCTGGATCGATTCGTTCAATTCCCAAAGATTCGCAGCCCTAGCTATAACTACACTAAACCTTGTTATATACAAAGACCTTCATACAAGCAGCTGTCTTATGACCCAACGCATCGATGTGACAAATATCGATGTGTGTATTTTTCACAAGCGTTCAAACATTTGCATGATTCCTCTCGGTGCTTCTTCTAAGCTGCAGGGGGCAGCACAACCCAGTCTGCCAAATGAACTCTTGTGTTTAGCCATTAACGATGCAGGAGCCACCTACCAGTATCAACTAGCAAAATCAAGGTATACAAATCGCCGCTAAGGTGTGAAACGTTATATGTTTACAAAAAAATAATTTTTAAATGGACAGACAGTCAAAAACTTTGCCATTTGCAAAGACTGTACGTGTGAATGAAAGTCCCGTGAAGTCATTTTCTAGTTGTGAATACTGTACTAGACATTAAATTATATTTTGTTTGGATTTGTGAGTTCATAAAAATGTAACAGATTGTATCAAATCGTATCGTTACAAATTTTGAGGTATTAAAAATTATCGTATTGTTAATTAAAAGAATCGATGTAAGAATGTAGTTTGATGAATCTTGTGATTTACAGCCCTATACAATTTCAATTTAATTAATTAAAGTCATTAATTAAGGTAGGTATATACTCCCAAACTAAAATGTCTAACATTAAATGATTTATAATGTTTTTTTGAACCATATGAATCAGTAAATGGCAAATAATTCCTAGATTACACAATTTGAATAAATTATGCAAATTAGCATCCAATATGGCCACTGAGAGGCAGAAAGTTATGTATTTTCTAAACGGTATATCTCAAAAACCACTAAAGATTTTGACTTTATTTTTTGGACTTAACCAATAAACTCATGTCCTGATGGAAGGAAATTAAATACAGATTAAACATATTGAAGATAAAGACAAGTTTCCATTTTTGTCATTTTTTTGCACCTAATTAAATATTCAAGCCTGCTAATCTAGTACTTACAAAGGTTTGATCAAAAAATGAAGAAATATATAAAGTATCAGTACTCCAAAAATCAAAGAGAAATCTTAAAAAATACCAGAGATATCATGTTTGGAAGATTGCAAGGAAGCGGACTGACTTTTTGGGAGTATATACTTATTCAAATGTTTCACATGTGATGTGATGTACAGACATTTGGCAGAATCCACTAGTTATGCAAAAAAAAAGTATTAAAAAAAATTCTGTGCAATTTTTGGGGGTTTTTCTTTCTTCTGGCTTTTACATTGAGATCTTTTTGTGCTAACTGTCAATATTCGATGAATATTCAATCCTGCTTTCAGTTGTGTAATTATCATAGTAGTGGTATAACATTGTCATAAGGCCCACCTTTACCTCTACTCAAATAAAATGGACTAAATAGATAGAAATACTGACAAACGAGGGAGATGAACTCACAGGTGGACGTAGTACTCTTCCTGGATGCGTTCTGCAATCAGCTTACTTTGGGGAACAGTGAGTTTAGTGGGCATATCCGGCTTCCCACACACTAGCTCACACTTCTTGTCCTGGTTCATCTGCACCTGGTAGAGTGTGTTCACAATACGGTCTCCTCTCAGGACCTCGCCTGGCCATATATCATCATCGTCATCCAGGTAAGGGAAGCAAAAGTCAAAACTATTAGGTCCAGTCCTTTCATATGCCTCACAAAAGATATGCAAACAAATGTGCATTTACCTAGGTTCTCTGCTTTGTACACAACATTTTTAGGCTGACAGAAAGGAAGGGAATAGTACTCATAGGGTAGCTGTGTCCTCGAACTGGTCAGTTTCACTGCCTACGCATGGAAAAAAGAAAAAGGTTAAAAAATCAGGTATGCTAAAAATAAAGACAGGGCTGTAAATACTTTGCAATCTACATTTGCAGAACTTGTTCAGATGTAAATGAACCCACATCCTTAATAAGACATACACAAACTACAATTATTCCATGAATATAACTAATAATGGCATAAATTTGTATAAGTTACAAAGGTAACCAGTCACACCTTGATCTCAACAAGGCCATTCTGATGGAAATCCATTGGTGCTACACCAGGCACATAGAACGGACTGACCAAAGGCAGTGTGGAGAGCAGCAGCAAGACCCACGTCTCCTGCAGGACAAACATAACACATGCAAAGTGATTCTGTGAGGTCATATCAATTAGAGGGAAAACTCTGAACTCATGCACTCATTTCCTTGTATATATTTATACTTTACACTGAGAAACAAATGCAAAAATACTATACAGTAATACTATTTTAAACTAAACACAACTTTAGAGGATTGCTGTATGTTACACTAAATGCAGAAAATGAATATAGCTTTCTAAATATATCTGTATATATCTGCTGAATATCACTGGATCTTTAGGTTATTGAGCACCTAAAATACAAAGAATGTTACATCTGTGCTACAAGCGTCAAATAGTCCAGTGCAATGAAATGAGAGTAAAACTTAACATTATTGCAACACTAAAATCCTCATTCTGTAGATTACTGCTGACATAGTAATTAACCAGCACTTTCTTTAAGTTTGATGGTTTATATGGGTAATTTGTTGAGGGCTGGCAACCTCAGAATCCAGAGGATCCAGTGATATTACGAAGATAAATGTGCAAAACGTTTTAACAAGTTTGGGGACATTTTTGTCTGTGACAGCGCGATAAAGGTGAAATGTTACGCTGTGACAACATTGTTGATGTTCTTTCAATGTTGTGACAAAGTTATGTGTTTGCTGGGTACAACAAAACCCCAGAGTTTCAAATATGGACAAGACACTACTACAGAATGATGGATGATTTCAGTGCTTCTCATTCTTGGTCCTGGAGTATGACTGTCCTGCACATTTTAGACAGATTAGAGAGCTAACTAGCTAATTAACAGACTAGGTACTACAGAGCGAAGAACAATAATATGCAGAGCAGAGGTGTAGGATCACTGATTTCTAAGACAGTGCTAATAAACTGGTAAAGCACTGTCACATATGGGTAGCTGTGGGCTTTTGGAACTAGTCTTGTGACTGGAAGGTTGCTAGTTTGACCCCCTGAAGTGTGAGGACTGGACGTTATTACAATAATTACTACAAAATTAGATCACAAAGTGACAATTAAGTTCCAAGATAAAGACTCTGTGTAAAAAAGAAAGAGAAATGGTGGGATTGACAATTAACTGAGCAAACTAGTCAGGAGAAGGCTAGTCTGCGAGTCCTTATCAATCCAATTACCATACTGAACACCTTACATACGGGCAGTTATGCCCTCTGGCAGGTGCTTCAGGTGCCTCGGGACCAGGACAAGCAGATTGAGGAGAGGCTTTTCCCCAGAGCTGTCTCCTTACTGAACTCTGTTAACCATTAATACTCACACATCTCAACTCTGCTTAGTGACTGTGCTATATTCTCCTGTATTATCTATAAATTGTACATAAATTGCATATCACATTATCACAGGTTTTATATATTCTACACACACAATTAATATACATATATCCAAATCTTCCATTGTGACCTAACCAGTAAATTATTCCATCTGTATATCAAGTCTATAGTACATCATGTTTATAATATATTCCATCTGTACATCATGTTTATAATATATTCCATCTGCACATTATGTTTATAGTATTTCTATTCGAAATGTGTGTTTGTCTACAATGCCTCTAAAATATATTAACTATAGTTTACAACACCTCTATAATATAATCACCTGTATTTTTGTCCATACCTCTGACTACATTCGGTATATACTGTATCTATGTACATCCTACACTGACTGCTTATTGCACTTCTGGTTAGATGTTAAACTACATTTCGGTGGGTTGTATTTGTGTAATGACAAAAGTTTAATCTAAACTAATCTAAAGCATATTAAGATGTATAACTGAGTATAATCACTTATTAGGAGACTTTAACGTGATTTATTTACATTGTTTGCTATCATGGTTAATCAGATTAAGTGTAGAAACGGATCTGTTCCAGCTGAGACATATTAAAAGTGTTTTCAGTCGCTCTGACCTGAACCGGAAATGAGTTCTAAACCAGTCTTCTGTCCGACTTACTGCTTAAAGTCTCAGATTAGCTTTGAGTGTCAGCACAATAAACACGACTGGCAGCCTTTCAGTGACAAAAACCTGACACAAAAGCCACTCGTCCTTTATTATTTCTCCCGCACAGAAGTTATTTCACTACTAAACGCCGGTAAAGTGGTTAGTCTGTACTAACCTGATAACCGCTAACCAGTTTAGCCAGAGCAGCTAGCTTAACTAGCTCATCTTTCGGCTGCTAACTTACACAGTGTCAGTCCTCCACACCGTGTTACACACACACACCTGACTGTCTACAACAAGCCACAACAACAAAGCCTCGTGTGCTGAAAACACGAGCCGTCCATAGCACTACTGTCTGATTTTATTTTCAAAACAGAGTTATCGCTTCAACTCACCATCGCGGCCGCCATCTTCAATACACGTGTCATTCGAGACGTCACAGGAAATGTGTGCGCACGCGTGTAGGGGCGGCGGATTGGTGGGTGTAGCTGTATGGACCAGTTTGTTCACCTGTTCTCAAGTGCAATATATATATTTAAATACACTAAAGTCATCCAAACTATGAATAAATACATATGCAATTATTTAGTAAACAAACAAGTAAACAAACCAGAATATGTTTATATTTGACATTCTTCACAGTAGGCACCTCTTGCTTAGATGCAGCTTTCTTCGCATTTTCTCAGGCAGCTTTATGAGATAGTCACCTGGAATGACTTTCAATTAACAGCTGTGTCTTGTCAAGAGTTCATGACTTGCATTTCTTGCCTCTTAATGTGTTTGAGACATCAGTTGTGTCTGTACTTTGAAGTAAAATCTAAAACATGTTTTGGTATATTTAACACTTTTAACTTTACTACATGATTCATTATGCAAAAGTTCATCATTTAGAAAGTCCAACATGACTAAATGAACAGCTGGGTCATTAGTTTGAGATACTTTGTAGCTATTTTGAGATACTATTTCATTGTTTTCAGATAGTGAATGAGATGTAATCACATGTAATCTGAGATGTAATACATTTTGACATACAATAACTACAAATAATGATTTAATATCTTAAAACATAGATATAACATTTCACTTAATGAAACCAGAATATTGTTAATGGTGGAAATGGACTTCCATCCATTCATTCATCATCTTTTTGTAAAATTCAGGGAAGTGAGGACTCGGGACCACTTTACTGCCAGTACAGTAGGTGGTGCTGTGGTCATTCAGTATTATATCCTGGCTGATTTATTCCACTAAAAGTTGATAATTGATGAAAACAAAAACATACAATTCTACATTTACAGACTGTAGTCCATCTGTTTCTCTGTATACTTTATTAGCCTCCTTTCACCATGTTCTTCAATGAGCAGGACCACCACAGAGCTGGTATTATTTGGAAGTTAGATCATTCTCATCAGTGACAGTGATGTGGTGGTGGTGTATTAGTATGTTGTGATGGTATAAGCGGATCAGACACAACAGTCATTGGAGACTCTATGCTATCTTACTGTTCACTTTATTAGACACACCTACCTTGTTGGCCCACCTTGTAGACACACTAACACACCACCACCACACCAGTCTGACTGATAAAATGGACAATGAGTGTAGATACAAGGAGACGGTGCTAATGTTATGTCATAATGTTCAGCCTTCAGACCTTTGTTATATGATTCTGTTGCAAGTGTAAATGATCCTATAAAGCTGTTTATTTTAGAACAAGCATAATACAAATGAAATGCACAATTAACAAAACTCCATCACAGCATATTCAGTCCAACAGCCATTCACTCAACATCTCAGAGATTCTCAGGTATTGTATCATAGTTACGGAAATAAATATAACTGATTTAAAATGAATATCTGCTAAACAATCACACAATCCCTTATTGCACAAAGGTACTAGATCCAGAGAGCATCACAAATTCATGTTCAGTCAAGTCAAAAGTGAAATGTGACTAAATGAAATGAGCTAAATCTGATAAAAAACACAAAACTTCAAATCTGTACACTAAAGCAGTACAGTTACTGAATATACTGCACTTATAAATGCTGGTAATACACAATACAAACACTCTAAAACATGATTCATGGTGTTAGTAAATAAAACATAATAAACAGAGTCCATGCAACATAAAAAATATCTTTTTTTTATTTGTGTGTTCAGACAAATTTAAAACTCTAAAAAATGTAAGAAATAATATACTGGATCTACTTAAAACAATTGATGTAACGATTTGCATAAATTTTTTAAGTAATCCCAACTAGAATGATTTTGAGTCAAAAAGGATAGAAAAATGCATCCAAATAAAAAATTACGTTTTAAATTTGTCAAAAAATGTAACATATTTATGTTGAATTTACTCTTTTTATTATGTTTTATTTACTAACACCATGAATAATTTTTAGAGTGTAGTTTTTTTGTTTGGATGCTTTTTTAAATCCTTTTTAAATGCATAATTTTGCACGAGCACAACAACAGAGAGGTTTTGAGTTCAACATATGAAAAAGTATTTGAGCCTCTGGTATAAAGAAAAAAGGAGCATTTGTGCACAGTCCTCCCCTCCCCTTTCATATTCATATTCTTGCAACTAGATTATTATTGCTCAGAAGTCTGCTTTGGCCATGTGGTTAGGAAGCTGGTCTTGTGACCGGGAGGTTGCCAGTTTGATCCCTAGACATTAAGCGGAGAAACTTTAAAAAGTTAAGTTAGTTCAACAATGAAAGGCTCATAGCTTTTACTCAACATTTTAGTTGGAATTACTTATAAAAATACACGCAAATTAATACATCATTTTTTAAAAAATAGAGCTGGTATATTATTCCTTAGAGATTAAATTTCACAGCTATCTTCATAAACTAATATTAACTAAAGAGAAATGATTCACATGACTCAAATCATTTCAGCCTAATATAGGCTGTAGTTTTAGAATCTTTTATGTCTTATTAACAACTCCAATCATCCAATCCTTCACAGCACTCAGGCTTTTAAGCATATGACAGAAATATACTAAGCTTCCTGAACTCTACAATTAAAACTGAGAACAAAATGAGAAAACTGAGACACGATAAAAGGTAAAAAGCACATCCTCTGTTATAACTTTGTACAATGTTGTGCAATAATATGCAACACTCAGTATAAGGCAGAAAGCTTTGCATGATCAGATTAAAATTCCGTTCTTGACTGATTTGGTGTCATTCGGTGGCCTGCATGCATGCTGCATGGGCAAGTATGCACTTGTGCTGGGTGTACGAGTCCAGCCTAAGTGTGAGTAGAACTCAAGGCTGTTGTTGGTACTGGCTTTCTGTGGCCGTGTAGAAGTCCTCCAACACGCTCTGGAGGTACTCGAAAGTTGGTCTATCTTCGGGCTTGTTTTTCCAGCACTCCAGCATGATGTCATACAGCTCCTGAGGACAGCAGTCCAAACGTTGCATTCGGTAACCTCTCTCCAGAGAGCGGATCACCTCCGGGTTTGTCATCCCTGGACAATACAAACACAGGAGGTATGAAGTCGGATTTATATTATCATTTACAAATTCTGAAAATGATCAAGAACAACAACAACAGCAGCAATAATAAAACAATAAAATAATAATAAACAACTTCAAAATATATTATTATTATTATTATTATTAGCAGTAGTAGTATTGTATTAGCCTTATTATTAGTAATAATAGTTGTAATAACAATAGTATAAGTTACCAATTAAACTGTCACACTCCAGCCTCAGCTGTGCCCATAGTCCCGCCCCTGTCTCCATATGCATCACCTGTCTCTTATTATCACAGCCCTGTTTGTTCATCCCAGTTTGATTATGTGTGCTATAAAGCTCCCTCCTGTTTGCCTTGTCCTTTGTCAGTCACTGAGTGTGAAACATTTGTTACAGTTTATACAGTGAATTAATGTCACTCAGGGTTAGTCCGTGTTTGTTAGCACATGTTGGTCTATGTTTAGTTGTGTTTATTGCAATAAAACTCGGCACTTGGATTCCCACCACTTCATCCTCTCTCCAGCTTCAGCTTTGCACGGTCACATAAACACTGTTCTCCATTGTTTTTAACTTCTAAGTTGATACACTGTACTGACATACCGTATACAATGTAAACTCAAAAAATGAAATTAAGTAATTTGGTGGAGTAACAACACTTAAAATTCAGTATATTCAAAGATGAACTAAACTAAACGTATTGAGAATATTCAACAATTTTCCTAATTTTTATGCAATGACATCATTACAGTAGGAATAACTCATGTTTTAAGTACATGTTAATTTTAATAATAATAATAATAAAAAAATAAAAAAATAAATAAATAAAAATAAATAAATAATAATAATAATAATAATAATAATAATAATAATAATAATAATAATAATAATAAATTACACTTATATAGCGCCTTTCAAAAACCCAATGACACTTTACAAGCAGTGAATTTTTTTTTTTTTTAGAAAAAAGTTTAAAAAAAAAGTTTTATTTACTTGTTTATTAAGGCAAATGTTTTGCTACTTTCCTTTGAGATCAAATGATCAGTGTATAACACACTGTTTCATATCAATACATCTGCACTGAATGCAGATCCTTGTTTTCACTGTTCTCTTATAAAACTCTCAGTTTTCATGCTTTTTAAGCTACTTTCTCTTCCTTTGTTCTATTTTACATCTTTCTGGAAGTCCAACCATTACTTAATGTTGTGTTGCAACTAACAAATGTAGCTAATTTTTCTCCAGCAAACTTCCTCCTCAGTGTAATGTAATGTTATACCTGCTCTGACTGACAAAGCAATAGGAGTGAAAGGGAAGATATTTTAAAATACATTCACAAAGCAACGTTGTGTAAAAGTTTCAACACTACAGTATGCTTTTCTGTTGAGTTTATAAGCTAATGCTTCATTTGTTTTGTGTGTGGAACTACTGGCACACAAACCGTGGGGCATTCAACAATAAGACCTAATGTACTACTAATTGGCGATGCTGACCTGGGTAAGGTGTCCGGCCATAGCTGATGATCTCAGTGAGCAGAATGCCAAATGACCACACGTCTGACTTGATGGTGAAGGAGCCGTAGTTAATGGCCTCAGGGGCGGTCCACTTAATGGGGAACTTGGCACCTTACAGAGAAAATCACAAGTCAGCCAATGAAATATGCTGCCACCTGCTGGCAAAAGCTTGGCAGTACAATATCAATTAGCACCAGGGGAGGGCGAATCCAGTCCAGGAAGGCCGGTGCAGATTTCTCTGCTCTGCTCTGGTGTGTTTGATAAAAAAGATCACCAAACACGACTCCAGCCATCCAGGAATGCAGTTGCCCACCCCCGTCATAATGTGTGAATGTCACTGAGCACAACATTTAATAACATAACTTCTCAGGCTTCACTGAGAATAATTTTACAGCTATGCAATGCCTCACCCTCTCTGGCTGTATATTCATTGTCCTCTATAATACGGGCCAGGCCAAAGTCAGCAATCTTGCACACCAGACTCTTGTTGACCAGGATGTTAGCAGCCCGCAGGTCTCTGTGAATGTAGTTCCTTTGTTCGATGTAAGCCATGCCTTCAGCAATCTAAAGACAGAGCAGCAGAGAAAAGAGCATTCAAGTTGAAAAGGTTTCACATCTTAACAGACACAGGAACATTTATCTGCACTAAACAGCATCATGCATAACATTACAATGTTTAAAATGATCAATTAGGACAAGTTTATAGAGACGTTCTGATATTTATATACTATTTAAAGCCATATCAACACGGGTAAAAGTGTTGAGGGCACCTGCTCATTCAGTGTCAAGCATTGGAGCACCATTATTCCGGAGATCACAGCTGCACTGCTCCACAGCTTTGTCCTGGGGGGCTTTAAACCCCTCTAGCCCATGTCTGGCATTAGCTATAGTGCAAATTGGTTCATGTTTAGATCTATTCTATTGGCATTACTTCTCTACAGGGACTACAGAAACTTTGTAGACTCAGCTGTGGGTGAAACTTCATGTAGCTGAAGGCATTCATTAGAATGGATGTCCAAAAATATTTGGACATAGGGTAACTCATTCTAAATAAGGTACCCATGTTAAAACCCAGGACAACTGAGGGAGTATCTTTTGTATATCTTGTTGACTTTCAATAGTTTGTAACATTACTAAGAACTGGTGATATACGACTGTTGGTCTGAATCAAAATTGAGTCTTTTATTAGGCTCTGCCCAAAGGTGCCTACTGATAATCAGATTTGCATATTAAAATCCAAATGCTAATGGGACAAACCTATTTTGTACATCAAAGGCAAATGTGTAAAGGCACATGTAACTCCACAGCTGTGATAATAAAAGAGGAACTACAGCAGGTTAGAAACGCTCACGTACCTGTGCGGAGAAGTCTATCAGTTTGGGCAGCTGGACCCGATTTCCTTCATCGCTCTTGAGAAAGTCCAGTAAACTACCTGTGAAATGCATTTAGACTTTGTTATGTCATGACAATGTTTTAACAATGGGCACAACAGCTGAAATGGCTGCACACAACTCCAGGCATGTGTGCTCACTAGTGTGTGTGTGTGTGTGTGTGTGTGCTCACTAGTATGCATGTGTGTTCACTGCTTCTTAGCATGTGCTCACTAGTGTTTATGTGTGTATTCACTGCTCAATATCAAGTGCTCACTAGTGTGTGTGTGTTTGTGTGTGTTCACTGCTTCCTAGCATGTGCTCACTACTGTTTGTGTGTGCTCACTAGTGTTTGTGTGTGTTCACTGCTCCCTATCAAGTGCTCACTAGTGTGTGTGTGTGTGTGTGTTTGTGTATTCACTGCTTCCTAGCATGTGCTCACTAGTGTTTATGTGTGTGCTCACTAGTGTTTGTATGTGTTCACTGCTCCTTAGCATGTGTTCTCACTAGTGTTCATGTGTGTGCTCACCAGTATTTATGTGTGTGCTCACTAGTGTTTGTATGTGTTCACTGCACCTTAACATGTGTGCTCACTACTGTTTATGTGTGCACTAGTGTGTATGTGTGTGTTCACTAGTGTTTGTATGTGTTCACTGCACCTTAACATGTGTGCTCACTACTGTTTGTGTGCACTAGTGTGTATGTGTGTGTTCACTAGTGTTTGTATGTGTTCACTGCACCTTAACATGTCTGCTTACTACTGTTTATGTGTGCTCACTAGTGTTTAAGGGTGTGTTCACTGCTCCTTAGCATGTGTGCTCACTAGTATGTATGTGTGTGCTCACTAGTGTGTTTGTGTGTGCTCACTTGTGTGTATGTGTGTGCTCACTTGTGTGTATATGTGTGCTCACTAGTGTGTATGTGTGTGCTCACTAATGTGTATGTGTGTACTCACTAGTGTGTATGTGTGTACTCACTAGTGTGTATATGTGTGCTTACTAGTGTATATGTGTGTGCTCACTAGTGTGTATTTGTGTGCTCACTAATGTGCATGCCTTTATTACGAGATAAACAACATTATTCACTTAATAGGTGAATCTGGTCTTAATGTTTTGGCTCATCTGTGGTAGAACTTTTAAAACTTTTCGTTATACTCACTATGAACAGTTTCATGCTCTTAAATAATTTTAGGGGCCAACACCCAGAATCTGAATAGGTTGCCAGCTTAATTTAATGTGCATCTTAATATGTATTCATTATTAAATAAGCTATTTTAGTATTTTTCTGGTATTTAGATCAAATTAAGCAGCAAAAACACACACCTTTCTCCATGTACTCTGTGATGATGTAGATGGGCTCTTCCTTGGTAACGACAGCATTGAGGCGCACCAGCTTGTCGTGTTGCAGGGATTTCATAAGATTTGCTTCCATTAGGAAAGCTTCCACAGACATACTGCCTGGCTTCATAGTCTTCACTGCCACTTTGGTGTGCTTATTGTACGTGGCTGCAAACAAGACACCACATTGTTGTGCTACTGTACATCACCTACATCAGCATACTGTACACACAACAATATGTTTTGCATTGCAAAATATATACAAAATACTAGTACTGAGATTACACTGCTGCAAAATGCATTTGTTATCGGCTCTGCATTATCTTAAAATACGTAAGTAAATCAATGAAGACTGGTCTGTGTTACACTCACCAACATCATTTACTTAGGACTGCATTTATACCTAAATTCACTATAATACCCACATTAATCTGAGACCTGCGATTGGTCAAGTTCTCTTAACACATAATATCACAATAGCAATATGTTGTTATAGAAAAGTCATGTGGATGTTAGGCTCATCTACAGACAGCCCAAATTTTTGGACTATATAGATTGTATCCAGAAAGATGTTTGGTCTGACCAGGGGTAGGCAACTCCTGTCCTGGAGAGCCGGTTTCCTGCACAGTTTGGTGATCTACCTGATCAAACACACCTGATTCAACTCAGCGGGCAATTAGGAGGTTTAATTGTAGTGTCAGAGCAGTAACATCACCAAACTGTGCTGGACACCGGCACTCCAGGACTGGAGTTGCCTACCCCTGGTCTGGACAGTCAAAAACAACATGAAATCTGATTTTTTGCAAATCTGATCAAGCCACATTTGGAGCCCGGACCATCTGGCCACTCAAATCGGATTTTGAAGTGTCTTTCACGTCACTCACAATGCGACAAAGAACGACACGTCAAACTCAGGATGACAGAAGTGTATGGTTCCAAGAAGTGGCACAAAGGTTACCAGGTCTTGAAAAATTAATTTTACCCATGAGTGCATTAAATCTTGCGGGAAAACTGTGAACCTGGCAACTCTGACGCTACATCACCACCGTGGCTGTAAATATTGACGCCTGCACTGTTACCACATAAACCCAAACAGTCAGACTTGTGATGTGTGGACAGACAAATCTGATGTGAACAGTCATCTCAGCAGATCTGATTTGAGAAACTAATTTGATTTGCCCGCAGTGTGAACGTAGCCAAAGTGCCCCAAACTCAATTACATGATATTCAACAAATGTATGAATCTTACCCATCCAAACCTCTCCAAACTGGCCAGCCCCCAGCCGTTTGTCCAGTTTGAGGGACTCTCGTGGGATCTCCCAGGCATCCTTCTCCCATGGCTTCTGAGGTTTGGCACTGATGCAGGGGTTAGTGAGAGCCTGGCACAGTCCATCTCCCTGCTCTATGGGCAAAAGCACAGAAAGGGAAGTCAGTAACTCTCTTGTCGTGATGCTGTTTTTAGTCATTCTAAGAAAGGCCATGACCCTGCTGTAAAGAACAAGAACCTCTCAGTAACATACAGGGGCATTTGACAGTTGTTGAAAGTGATGAGGGAAATTTTGCTGATGTATTTTTATAAAAATGACTAGACTATTGGGTGACTATTGAGTTCTAGTGTTTGATTGTAACATTACCCTCACACTTCCCATTCTACATAAGTAAAATCTCACTGATCGACTACATCTATGGCAGGGATGCCCAATCCTGGTCCTGGAGACATACCTCCATCAAGAGTTCAGATCTAACACACAGTCTGTAGATGATCCTGCTGGTCTTCATTACCAGGTTTGTTAAGATTATAACTAAACAATCCAAACACACTTAGAACAATGTGGGTTCTTACTCTTGTAATGGCTGACGAGCTCCTGCAGGGTGCTGAACGTGATCCTGGGAGAAATGTAGAAGCCTCCGTTATCCAGCGTGCGGATTTTGTAATGTTTGACTGTGTCTCCTGCTTGGTTGTCGCTGTCTCTGACAGATAGTGAGTAGCTTCCTGTGGGGTTAAAGTTATTTGGATGATGTAATTTCAGAACTGTACCTACTTTATTAGCAGCTGTAGTGTTTTTATGCTTTGTGGACTGACCCAACCAACATTTAAGTGAGATAATATTGACATTTTTCATACAGATTAACATAAATGTTTAGAGATGGTTACATTTTAATGTGGAATTAGGACAGACCACCAATGACATAATGTGTACTCAATATAACCTATTTCATAATGTTTGTACCTAACTTTAAAAGGATAACTGTATAGGAGTTTTTATTTTTATTTAATTTATTAATTTTATTAAAAAGGTAACAGTAATTATTTACGAGGTTCTTTCAAAACAGTAAAAACAGTACCGCCCCACCGCAGCTCTTAAGCTTGTGTTTTGGTTCCTTGTGTGCAGTCTCTGTGCCCCCTCATCTCATTGTCATGTCTTGTTAGTAGTAACACCTGTCTTATGTTACCTCACAGCCCTGTTTGTTTGTCCCAGTTTGATTACATGTGTTATATGGCTAAATTTTTATGTGTTAAATTTGATGTAAAAATAAAAGTTGTCAAGCCTGCAGAACCAGTCAATACTACAACCAAAGTAGACAAAAATAGAAACGTCACTGCTTTTTGTTTTAAGTAGTTGTATATCATTTTATTTTATTTAAATTTTCACTTTTATATGCTCACATTTTCACCCTGTATTAAAATTGAGCATGTTTTTTGTTTGTTATTATAATAAAATGTGTTTGTGTTTGGTTTTTTGGATCCAGTATGTTGACACTGTTGAATGTCAATGTGAAAAATAACTTTTGGATCATATAAATTGATAAAAAGATACCAAACATCACACATGCACACATGCATGCATGCATGCATTCACACACACACACAGACAATTTTAGAGTGCCCAATGACCTGAGTGCTGAGAGGTGTGCATGCTAACCACCAAGCCACCGTGCCGCCCTCTACCATACATTGGCATGGAAAGTATTTAAATTTTTTTATATAAATAATAATGGGGAAAATGTTTTAATGCCATTTTTTGCCTTTATAATAATATTAATAATAATAATAATAATAGTAATAATAATAATAATAATAATAATAATAATAATAATAATAATAATAATAATAAATAACAATATTTACCATACCAATTTTTTTAGTTTTTTTTTTTTTTTTACCACAACACAACATTTTTTGTTTACCGTATTTTCCAGACTATAAGTCGCACCAGCCATAAAATGCATAATAAAGAAGAAAAAAACATATAAGTCGCACTGGAGTATAAGTCGCATTTTTGGAGGAAATTTATTTCATAAAGTCTAACACCAAGCACAGACATGTCATTTTGAAAAGTAATTTAAAATAAAAATAGAATAGAGGCTGAATAATTGAACAGTATGCTTACGTTACTGACACAACTGAGAAAGTGCCTGGTATGTTAACATAACATATTAAGATTTATTCAGAAAACCTGAGCATATATAATATACTAAAAAGTTTACTAAACCATCCGTGTAACTCCAAATAACTAAAATCCAATGAAATCTTCATCCTCTGTGTCACTTTTAAACAACTCCGCTAACTCTAGAGGTAGAAGATGCGGCGCTTCCTCTTCTACGTCGCTTACATCAGACTCATCCTCAGTTGCAACACGGGCCTAGAGCGCCCTCTTGCGGTTTAGTGTGAAAATAACATATAAAATGATATACCGGTAATAATGTATTACGGTAATAATTTCACACATAAGTCGCTCCAGAGTATAAGTCGCACCCCCGGCCAAACTATGAAAAAAAACGCGACTTATAGTCTGTAAAATACGGTAAATAATAAAGGTAAAAAAGTACAAATTTAGACATTAAAAATTCAGGACTTCCAGGGGTTAAGACAATTTTATCAGCTTGATAATTTGGACGTCTAATAAAAAATAAATTTAACTTTGCTGGTGTTTCATCAAGACAACTGTACAAAAAATCCTTTAAACTATAAAAATAAGCGTTATGGGATTTCATATATTTAGATTTTCTAATTAATGTTGAGGGTTCCAAAATAATCTGCACACTTCTGAACTCTCTCAACAAAACATGTTGGTTAACTCAAGCACAGAGAATGATGGAGTGACTTTTCCACTTCCTCTTAATTTAGTATTAGCACAGCATCTTTGTGTGATAGTTCTGAACTGAATACTGAACTAAGAAGCCTGGTCATCTCATAGTCTCTTAACTCACCCTTAGTGGTCTCACTGTCTCGAATCATGAAGGAGCCCATTTTATTTCCAGGGGCCAGCAGCTGTCTCTCTGCATCTTTCCTGCTCACTGCTTTGAAGAACCAACTGAAAGACAAGTAAACTGTATCACAAGAGTATTGACCGATGGGTGAAGTGCAAAATATGCCTCAATTGCCTGAAAATTAGAAATAAATGGCACCAAGGTGTCCTCTTATATATAATTAAAGTACGAGGTGGGGCAAAGAATGTCCTTCACCAAATCCATTAATGTTTTCTAACAGGATACCCCAAAGGCCATTATCATACTATCATATGTTTAGCCTAAATGTGTTGCAAACAGGGCATAGGTATGATAATGGCCTTCAAGGTGTCCTGTGAGACAAAATGAATGGATTTGGTTTAGGCATTTTGTGTGCAAGGAAAACATAAGGAATAATAAAGGAATCACAAAATTTGTTATTTGTTATTGATGTAGTAGCTACTATTTCAAACAATGGATATTTACTTTAAACTGGATATAAATGGATAAATGAATATTTTATTTATACACCCTTAGCAAAAAGACTTCTGCATAGCACCAAAAATGGCAGAGCTCACTTCAAAAAATGACTGGTGACTAGCAAATAATTTAATTTATTGAGTTCATCTATATAAACAATTAAACTTCAGTCAATACATCACATGTCCATTCAGTGGTTTGTAAAATAAATAAATAAACAACAACTATAAAAACTCGTATTATTATTATTATTATTATTATTATTATTATTATTATTATTATTATTATTATTATTATTATTAATGCTGTTATAGCCTTGTTGGACCTAATAATAAAGACCAGGCCTGCAGCGTTGGCATGGACGTACTTTGGTATCTGCACTGTATACTCACTCTTCAGTCTGAAGTGTGTCTTTAGCCACATAATTACTGGGGATGAAGCCTTCCTCACCAGAGCTCAGAGACATCGCTCTCCACCATTCACCTGACCTGCAAGGATGAAATGTATCAGAGTATTAGTCCTCATGTGTGTGCTTATATATATTTTCAGAACGTCATGTTCTAGGAAAATTGGAGAAAAATCTGTTTAATTAGTTGTTCGACTTCTAGAAGAGTTCTTAGTACATATTCATTAAGTTATAATATGTGATGCCACTTCAAAACACCATATATCAGTATTCCTCACAGTCTAATCCACTCATACCAGTGCAACACACACTAACACACCACCACCACATCAGTGTCACTGAGAATGATCCAGCACAAAAATAATAGCTGCTCTGTGGGGGTCCTGACCAATGAAGAACCGGGTGAAAAACAAAGTACACAGAGAAGCAGATGGACAACAGTCTGTAAATGTAGAACTATGGCAAGTGATACACACAATGAGTGTGCAGAGGTGGTTATAATGTTATGGCTGATTGGTGTGTGTGTGTTTCCAGTTTGTTTTCTAAATGCATCTTCCATCCATTGCTCCTTTGCTGCTCAGATGGAGTACAATCTCCATGGAAAACCATCACCACATGAACCTAAGGTCACCGTGCACAATGCAACATCAGCACCTGACCTCACTAAGGCTCTCTTGGCTGGAGGCAATCAAATCCTCACAGCTATGTTCTAACATTGAGTTTAAAGCCTTCTAAGGAGAGTCAAGGCTGTTACTGCAGCAAGAACCAATCAAACATGTTAATGCTCTTGATGTGATGAATGAGAACTCACTCCTGCAGGATTTTCAGCTTGTCTCCTTTTTTGAAGCCCAGGTCTCCATCATGTAAGGCTTCATAGTCATACAGCGCGATGGCAATGGCTTCCCCGCCTAAAAAGATAAAAAGAGGCTATTGGATGACTTTGTCTAATAAGTGAGTGAGGGAATAAACAAGATAAGTTAAGAATAAATACGTTATAAATATCAATCAGGTGACAAACAGGAACTGAATTGAACAGCAAACCCACCAACCTGAACATGGCTGAGGTTTAAATATACATCCGTTTTCATATGATCAGCACAGGAATTAGTTATTAATAGCACAGCAGAACTAGCACTGACATTAGCAGCAACTTCCTCTTTAGTAATCCAACATTTTATGAGCCAGTTCTCAAATTCATTAGGGCTTTAAAATGGCTGCGTGCACGGCATACTCGTAACTGCCACTGATATTTTTTTATGTCACTCACCGTCCACATTTGAGGCGAGGAGGTTGGAGTTGGATTTATTCTGTTGGGATGAAGAGAAAGAGATTAAATTTTCAGTTTCATTTTGCTGTAACGTTAACTTTGCAAAAGTCTGAACCATCAAATGATTGCCAGAAAACTCAAAAGTGACACGTTTATTTGACTTTCTGATCAAATCCAAAAAAGAGGGTCGCAAAATATATATATTGAGACCCTGCCGCATCTATGTCTGTCACATGTTTTGTGTCTGTTTACATGCTGTCTGGTCTCCATGTGCTGTCTGTGTACCTCATTCACGTCATGTCATGTTTTATTGTAAACACCTTCTATTGTGAGCCTCGTCTGCTCACAGCCATGTCCCATCATTCTAAGTGTGCTTTAAAAGCCTTCCCAGTGTTTCAGTCGCCGTCCGTCATTGCATAGGTCAACACTGTATTGTTACCATTGTTTTTCTACGTCACTCTTGAGAAGGATCCATGCTTTTTGTGAATGTCCACAGCCAGTGTTTTAGTTTGGTTTTATTAAAATAAAAGTCATGTTCATTGGCTCAACACTGCCTTCCATTTCCTCCTGCACCCCCTGGTCATAACACTTTGTCAGAAATATATATATACACTGTTTTACTAAGGCTGTATTTCTTCATAATGTATTTCAAAAAGGTAAATTGTCTTATTTTATATCCATTAAATATGGTATAAAGTAACATTGGTTTTATTGTATTAATGTTGGTCAGTTCTGAAATCTGAAATTAATCAAATATTGCATTAGATCTGAAATCTCAAATTAATCAAATGTTTACTTAGTAAATAGAAAATTAATATTCAAACAGTGTTGATATAAACTTGAAATGTGTAATTTTACATGGAATTAATATATAAAATATATGACACCACTTTGACTTAAATTAAAAGCAAAAATTTACTTTTTTTACAATATTCTAACTGTTGCAAATGCATTAGTAAAATATGAGCAGTATGAATGAGGCTAACATGTTTATGTTGCTGTAAAAATATAAGGTTTCCATTTCAATTTCACACGAGCCGACCACAAGGCAAACGTTTGCATGAGAATATTTTGTACAGGCAGTGCAATATTTTATACAGACAATGCATACTGTGGTTCTTATGGTTTAAAATGTTTACATATATGGACCTTTACAACACAAACAAAAATCTAAAATAAAGGCTAGATTTTAAAAAATTCTCATGTGCTTGAAAATACTGTGCTAGTGCATTGCAAAAAAACAGTATCATGAAAAAAATTATTTTTGATGGTAACTGAATTAAAAAGGTAATGTATTTTATATGTAAAATGACATTTCTGGCCAATTTTGTTTACATTTTGATCAGATTACAACTCATGACAATCAGAAATCCAGAATATCAAATTATTAGAGTATTTCATGCAGAGTTTGAGTAAATTACTATTCAAACAGTATTGACATTAAAACACAAAAGGCTTGAAATATGTGACTTTACATGTAATGAATACAAAATATAAGTTTACTTTTAAATTAAATTATAAACACAAATTAACTTGAATTTCTATTTTTTGGAGAAAGAATATTCTCTATAGTTCATTTTATGTGTCTGTTCTTCTTCTAGACCTTCTAAAGAGAGTTTGTTCATGTTTGTCTGGTTAGTTTAGTCTTGCCTTAATTTCCAAAAATATTATATACAGTACCAGTCAAAAGTGTGGACACAGCTTCTGGACATTCAGTGGTTTTTCATTATTTAAAATGTTCTTCATTGTAGATTAACACTAAAGTCTCCAAACTATGAGTAAACACATCTGTAATTATTTAGCAAACAAATAAGTAAACAAACCAGAATATGTTTATATGTTACATTCTTCACAGTGGGCACCTCTTGCTTAGATGCAGCTTTCTTGGCATTTTCTCAGTCAGCTTTATGAGGTAGTCACCTGGAATGGCTTTCAGTTAACAGCTGTGTCTTATCAAGAGTTCATGACTTGCATTTCTTGCCTCTTAATGTGTTTGAGACATCAGTTGTGTGTCTACTTTGAAGTAAAATCTAAAACATGTTTTGGTTTGTTTATCACTTTTAAGTTTACTACATGATTCCTTATGTTTTCCTTCATAGTCTGGATGACTTCAGTACTGTATATAGGCAAGGCAAGTCTACTTTTATAGCACATTTCATACACCATGGTCATTCAAAGTGCTTTACAAATTAAGAAATATGGGTAACACTTTATAATAACTTTCATTAATAGTTCATTAACTAATGATTAATAACTGTGAACAAATCATTAGTTAATGAGAATTTAATTAACAAATGATTTACTAATGATTTACTAATGATTTGTTAACATTTGCAAAAATGAATACAATCATTAGTAACTACATGAACTGTCATTTATAAACATTTGTTCATGTTCAAATTCTCATGAACTAATGATTTGTTCACAGTTATTAATCATTAGTTGATGGTTTATTAATGAAAGTTATTATAAAGTGTTACCAAAATATGAAGATGAAGCAGTACAATAAAATAAACAAAAAGAAGTAAAAACAGATAAAAAGTACAGAGGTAAATTAACATAAAATGTAAAACATTATCTTAAAAATACATCTTTTAAAATAAACAAGTATTAATTAAATTCATGATTAATTTACTAATAAAACTAATAATAATTTTACTAATGTAGGGAAAAAAAATAAAAACACTGAATGAGAAGGTTTGGCTGGTAATGTATAAGAAGATATTAATTTAAGAAATCATATTAAATGAATTAGTTTTATTACAATGTGTATGTTTCAAATTCTGTATGATTTAACAAAGACATTGTTGAGTAATTGTAGTGCACATACAGTGGACTTCCCTGGCAATGGAAAGATAACACTGCATAAAAGTATTTTCACCACTAACTCTTCAAACAGAGAAGAAGTGAGCACAGGCCATCTCTGTCTGGTCATTATGTAAATCAGAGAGAAGTGATCAAAAAATAATCTGGTTTCAAATGAAATGACTCTTCTCTGTTTAACATGGTTATTAGATACTCGTTCTGCAGCACAAGGCTATAAAAAATTAAGCTATTACAGTGAAGTATTGCCGTTTCCAGCAATTATTACAAGACATGTCATGTCGATGCTCACATTACAAAAAATATTTCACATTATCTTCAGCACAAAACATTATCTGCTTCCTGTGAAGACAACAGAGCAAAACTAAAAGTGAAAACAAAATATGTGAGCAGAACTAGACTTAAAAACATATTTTAATGTCAGTTTTTCCACTTAAGAAGCTTAAAGATAAACTCAATAAGGATTAGAATGACGCCCACCTACAGGACTGCCATACAGTCCAAATATACCTCTCAGGTTCCTTGACAGACATCCAGTGCTCTTGTCAAACATAATTAGACATGAAAGTATATCTTAAAAAATTAAAACCCTCTTAAATATAGAAGTTCCAGTTCTAGCAGAATATTTTAGTTGATAACTTATCTTATCTTATCTTCTTAATCCCGATCAAGCCACAACAATTCACCTCCCCTCCTGTTTTTAGACTGTGGGAGGAAACCCATACAGACAAGGGTAGAACAAGGAAACTCCACTCAGATGTGGACATGAACCCATGACCTTAGTGCTGAGAGGCAAGCTTGCTAACCACCAAGCCACTGTGCCACCCTCCATGAAGGCCATATGGTTGTTAAACAAGATATGGCATAGGGACACTTGGAGATGTGGACGACCCCTTTGATAAATAGAGAAAAGACTGAGAGGAGAATGGAAAGTAGTGGGTGTGAAAATGCTACCATGTTATATGGAAAGCAGAGATACGGTGTTAACCATGAAAGAAGGAAGAATTTTGTGCACATTTGTAAGTGTATGTAAGCACTGTACAGTCTTCTGCTTCAGCCTGGTGTGAGATTGAGATACTAGTGTGACTTACAAAGTACGTATGTATATCATTTAAGAGTATTTCTGGTTCTGTGGACAGATGTACTAAAAATAAAATTGCTACAGTAGTCAAGCATATAGATAACACGGCTCATTTAACACTCTCACAGTCTTTCATTTGTTTGTATTTGTTTGTATTTATCTAATTTTACTGTGTAGATGAAGGTTGTGGACTTGCTGTGCCAGCTTTATAGTTCAATGCTGTGCAAATACAAATAAATGTAAAGATAGATGACCTCTCTAGAGACAAAGCCAGTGAAGGAAATTAACTTCAAAGTTGACCAAGTAACAATGAGAATAATGGTCATTACCGGCCAGCTGCAAAACAGCCTGGCCTGAGAGAGCAAAATTGGCTGTGATCTCTCTGGGCAGGTAAGTTGGCACTCTCTCCCCAGGACTAGTAATAAATTTCAGGCAGGCACTGGGTATCCTGCTCTTTCCTTGGAGCTGCCTGACGGCGATGCATCGGCAATTCAAAAATGGGCGGAGCTTGACTTCACAAGCATCTGAGGAGGCCTATGCTAGTCTGCACCCTCCTAAAGTCAGGGACATTACAAGTGATTATAATTGGTTACCAAACACACTGGGGAGAAAAAAAGAATGAGTATACTGTAGAACAGAAGTAAAAGGTTAAAGGAGGTGGCTGTTGAGATCTTATAAGTTTGTTTTGGAAAAACTGAAAATCTCCTATAATATAATTAATAATATATAATAAATTCAAAAGGAAGGATGAATGCAGACATGACAGAATAAAATTAATTGGCTGGATATATAAAATGACTGGCATCTTTGAAATTGTCTGGTAAATTATTCTTAAAGAGGAAGCATTCCCATCCAAACTCAGTGTGCTAAAAGACTCTATTCTAGTGACCTTGCAAAATGATGGTTAGACCAATGTTTAATCATCAACTTCTGAGAAAGAAGTAAGAGAAATTCCCTAAAAACACTTCTTCTTCTTCCTCTTTCTGTAATCCTTCTGTTCCTGTCTAAGCCCTACAGAGCCTTAGTCTGGAGGTCCACTTACAGCCTTGATCCCTGTTGTAGGGTCCTTTACGTAATGTGCCGTCTGTCCGCGGTTCCCCGTATCATCATTACCCACCGCTTTGCCACCTGTATCTTGCTCTGGTTTGGTGCCCACACACCCCATGGTAAAACCTGTAGAGAGACAGCGGAACACACAGAAACCAATGACTGTGAGAACATTACCCACTTCTTTATCGTTTTCTCTGATCTGGTGTTTAAACCTGGTATGGGTGCGAGAGCCGACAGAGTGGGTGCTACAGGAAATCTACTACCGTAATTGATAAACTACCTTATGGGTTTTATTAACAGTCACACGTCTTCAAAGCTGAAAAAAAGGTTTCCTGGTTGATTTATAGCAGCTGTAGGGCAAAAATGTTAAATTGTTAAAACTATTTATATCTATGTAATAAATGTGTTAACGCCATATTTCTTTTTAATATTGGTGGATGTTTTTAGGGCTGATGCTGATTATTAATAATCAAGAACACTGAAAAATAATAAAATAGTGCATCTAAAAATACTGTATTGTGGCAAAGTTTGTCTGTGTTCATAATTTGATTAAACTATTATAGTCATAATAATTAGAGTTTCTAGAGTTATAAGTCATACTGATTATCATTAAAAGAAAAAAAGTATTGAAATGTCAATTTATGTGTAATGAATATAAAATAAATATATATTACATTTATATTTAATTATTTAATTTTTTTCACAAATTCTATTCTATTTTGAGATGCTCTAGTGTCTCATTGGGCTCATTTAAAATGAATATATGTGTACAATAATTTACAACACTTTCTCACAACTGCCATTAAATTACATAGTTTTATATGACAACATTATTAAAATAGAGTGTGGAGCTTTAGATAGTTGAAAAACCCTGAAAAATGTTTGATTACATTTATTTGATACATGGTCCACATTTCTGCCTATAAAGTAGGGCCAGACAAAAGAAGCATGTTTTGTAAATCATGTTTGTGTAAGATATGTACATAAATAACAAACAAAATACTTTTATCAGCATGGAAACAGAGTTGCGGAAGATTATTAATTATAGCTAGTAGTCTCCAGTGAAAGAAAGATGAATTGTCATCTTTAATAAAAATTCACCACTACAAATTAACTGTGTCAGTAGCTGATAACTTTTATCTGAAAGTGGTAATGAAACATGACAAAATATTTTTCAATTTTACGGCGTGTTGCACATGGATAAATTTGTTTAGTATTAAAAGTATTAGTGACGTTAACAGAATTATTGCATTTATCGCAATTAACATGTCATTTTAGTGTAACAGCCATAGCTTAGAACCTTTACAGTATTTGAACTTTAAAAGGGTTCTTTGCACTCAAATGAACTGTTTCATAAAAGCACAAAGCCCTAACCCTTTTTCATTTTTAAGAGTTAAAGATTATACAGCAGCGTCAGCTATCACTGGAAAAAGATAGGGGAAGCTATGAGATGAACCCACATAGCCTCCGTCATCACAGCTGCACCATAATCAGAGGTTATTAATGGTGGAGCCTGTGTGATATATAAAAGTACTGAACACTGAATCTTCTGTGAATTTTTCAGAACTGAAGTACTGAGGTTTCTTGTTAAAAAAAGGATTGCCAGTAATATCATTATAATTCACTGCCATATAGTATAAAAACTCTGAATTCCAATATAATTTAATTATTTTACAACTCAACAGATCCATTAGAAAATTTTAAACTGTATGAAAGATGCTAACAACGTTCTGTCTGAGTAACCCCCACTAAAAACTAGAGCCATTCTTTAATACTGTGTAGTGATCATAGCCATAGCTTTCCAAACATTGTCAACATATTACTTGTCAGTCATTGTAGCTGACACCCATGTCAACAAAGAACAACAAAAAAACTTGATTCTGCGTATATTTCACATTTTTCACACCCATCTAAAATTATTTCCTAAGTGTTGCACAGACTTTTGTTCAGCACAAACTCAGCAACAAAACAGTAAGAGTGTCATAAATCTATATTTTGATTAAATCTGCTCTAAACATAGACTTTCCAAAAACCTGTTTTCAGATGTGCTGATATATTGTGAAAAACACACCCAAAACATGTCTAGTCAAGACTTTTGAGCTAAAAACTGAATAAACAGAGGTGTTGGCTACACACTGCTCATTACAGGTTTTAGAAATCATATGTGGTTTTATTTCTAAAGCTAAACTAATGTGAGGTGATACTCTGTTTTCTTCTGAAACTAATCAGGTGAGAGCTCTTTGTTACGCTCACATTCCACAGATTCCAGGCTGCTGGAACCCACCAATGGAATGTCTGGAATTACCATGTCATTATCATATGAATGACAGAGTGGGTCTTTAGGCGGGAAAAAATGCTGTCTGAGTCGCTCTGAAAAACATGTCTCTGCTTATTTAAGCTCCTCTCACAAATATGTAAAAATACGTTTATATTCAAGCTATATATATTTGAAAAAAATAAGTATAATTGTTTTTGCATAATTTTGTTAATATGCTGCTGGTAGGATAGCCGACTCCAGAGGGTTAAAACAGGTCAAATGTAACAGAAGGACAACTTTTGGTTCTTTTTAGCTGCTGTTAAAGAATCCATTTAGTAAACACAAGTAAACCTAATGATAAATTACCTTTACAGTGAGTGAAAACATTATATTTTTATGATAGCAGATAAAAATGCCATATCATCCTCAGTTCCCATTCGATTTTTCATTGCCTAAAGTCTGGAAACTCTACAAGACATCAATGCTTTTAGAAGTGTAAAACTGTCCTGGAAGCTTAAGATGTCATCTATGATGGTCCTTTTATAGTAGATGCTAGATGTCTTTGTAGGCCCCTTTCATTTTAGAATGAAGTGTTCTTTAGTACTACAATACTGGAGTAACCAGGCTCAGCAATATAAAGCAGAAATGCTGTGTTTCTAAATATCCTCTTCTGCTTATATTCAGAATTTGTTCTATCCTGTAGTGTAGCTCTCTCTCTCTCTCTCTCTCTCTCTCTCTCTCTCTCATACACATATAGCCATGTGGTTTATTGTACACCCTCGTTCGCACATGCAGAAACAGCTTACTGGAAACTGTGGTTAAAGGGGGAATGATGTTCACAGCTGATAGGAATCACATGGGCCAAGAGCACGTAACTGTTATACATTAAATTTCATGAAGCCCTGAAATACATTCTCAAACAGTGAAACCAAGCATGAAACTTTAACAGTGGTCCAAACCTGAAGTTCTACTTCTTCTCTAAACACAAATACAAAAATTGTCTGAGACCAGTTACATTTAGTCAGATATGAAAGTAGAGCAAAAATATGATGAAAACATTGAAGTGCTCCTGTTTAGGGTTCTCAAAGAGTCATACTGGAAGTGTGTGTCATCCTGTGGTCAGCAGGATGGCCTGTATTAGATAGCTAACTATTTTTCTCTATGGCTAAAATCACTGTCGTTTTTAAAATAATGTATTATTAAATAAATTAAAAAAAAAAAATATATATATATATATATATATATATATATATAATTATATATATATATATATATATATATAAAATAAAAAAATAAAAAAATAAACTTCTCAAACCCGATATGTTTCAAAGTGTGTATTTGTATATTTTTACATTGAATGTCATGGACCATAAATAGAGAAAGTATGAATATTGCTACATCCATGCTACATGCAGTTCAAATTACATCACGTGAAAGTATACTATTAAATTTTAACTCTCAGCTAGTCAAACTGAAGGCGACTAAGGGTAAAGCAGGTTAACTACCAGTGCTTGCTGATTTGTATGCGATTACTTTGACAAGAACTCCAGTCTAATGATGCCAATTAATTGTGGAGTTAGCTTGTCTACAGCATCATATGTACTCCAACATAATACACATATAATGAGTTATAATACAGAGAATCCTCCGATGTTCAGCAGGATATGTGTACATATAGCCAAATGTATAAGGTCTGGAACATTACTTGATAGTGACGGCTTACAAAAATGGCATCCATTTCTGCCAAAAGGACTTCCTAATATGGGCATTGCACCAGCTACAGGAAGTCTATGCTGAGGTTACAATTGCGCTGATTTTGACAATTTGCTTCATTGATGACACATCAAACATTGAACTTTAGTGGTACACACTCATCCAACAGTGCACTCTACAGTTGTAGATGCCTACTCATGCAAGATCAATAGTGAAATGCAATGTTCTTATGAACAAATGCTCAATACAACACATGCTACTCTACCTTTTACTACTATTTACAAAGCTAAATAGCAGTGCATATGCATTAGGCCTTTCTGAAGGGGTCCACTGGTCTGGGAATTGTCATCTTTAATAGTAAATGAAAGCAAGCAGCAACAAAGGCCTCTTTCATTTCTCTAAACACACTTCTCACATCAGAAGTGAAATGTATCTCCTTGGTGAGGTTCGTCTTCACTCACTTACTTTAGACATGGATTCTAGTGCATCAACAAGGATTACTGAATGATATCACATGAACATGTTATTAAAAACTACAAGACGCTGAACACAACCATCGTCCTTATCTAGAGATATTTTATATGACAATTCCTTTTGTATACAATAGGGATGCAACAAATAATTAATTCCAAACAATGACGTTTTTAATGCTACATTTTTGGACATTTTATCATCAGTTAACCAAACAGATTCACCAGCACAGTTACAGTTTGGTGCTGAAATGTAAGAAGACAACAAACTACAAGCACAACCTTTACTAAACTACACTTGTTATGATGAAGCCAGAATACAGCTTAGCTTTGTGTTTGTGCTCCCTGCTGCAGTGTTAGGGATCGTCTCACAATTAGCAGAAGAAATGTGAAGTGTTTCAGTGTCTGTAGCCAATGACACTCACATTAAATACACAAAACATCTATGTGACTTACATCATTCATTTTAGACATTTTCATCATTTTATTAAATATTAGTAATAATGTAACACACATGCAGCTACATACATATTCATATATTATTGTCTTTGTTTTATATACAAATATAAAATAATCAATTAAACTCGTGTTATTAAACCTAATGAAGTCAAAACAACTTATTAAAATACAGACATTCATTCCTGACTCTGTACATGACTTATTTTGGGAAATAGTTTTCATTTTGCTGAATCCCTAGTTTAAAACATTGTTCTTCCAAACTATAGTGCTTCTACAGTTCAGTAACCTTCGGTATAAAAGCTTTACAGAACAAAAAGAATGTAAATGCATGTAATTTGTGAAGCTTGTTTGGTGAAGAGAATGAGAGATGCTGAGGGTGTAAAGGCTTGAGAGCTGTGAACAAGCAAAAGAAAAAGTGACACAGACCACTGACTTAACTCTTTAACTGTACAGCATATTCACCACCCACTCTATATAAAAGTCAACCACAAACTAAATATGCAAGCAACATATACTGCAGTGTTTGGTAAGTCTCATGTTTATAGCATCTCCGTGTTGACACACTGCACACTGTTGTGCCGCTGCACTAATCTCCAAACTGAGATAAAAGTGGAACTAGGTGTACTTTTCCAGATATCTGATAGACACTGTATGCAGGTGCACAAGGGCATAGCACCAAATTCTGGGCCCTATGCACAAGCAGTGCCCAGGGCCCCGCCCCCTATTATTATTATTATTATTATTTATATATATATATATATATATATTTAAAGGAAAATAAAATTCCAGCCTCCTCACTTGGGGCCCTGGTAACTCAGTGCCACTTTTCCCCCCACTACGACGCCCCTGCAGGTGCATGATGACTTCCTAACCTAAAACTACACTACCCTACTCAAGAACACTATGGCCAAGTTTACCTTAATTAATGCAGTTTTGTTGTGCTCCAGTTGACCATGAAATCCAGTGGAGCTTTATAATTAACAGCTTCACCCTTTGCCTTGCCCTGACGCAACAACAGTCAAACCGCCTATTCAAATGATCTGACTGGGAAGACCAGGAAGATGGAGTCCCAATTTTAAAAAAAAATCCCTCAATCACTTCACTTCATGAAGGGAAAGCCCATATCAAGCAGTGTTGCTTTCAAAATGATAACCAAAGCAAAGCCAGTACCTCAGAGGAAAGCCTCCAGGAAAAAGGAGACACAAAGAATAGTTGCTCTCAAAAGAGAAATCAGTTCACCTCCTGTTTTCCCAGGTCTCAAGAAGCAAGAAGCCTCGTTGTGATCCTGGATGACCAGTTATTGTTTTCTACGTACATCACAAATTTGACTCAATCGTTCAGGTTCCTCCTCTTCAATGTTTGATTAATTTGACCCTTTCTAAATCAGGATGCCACCCAGTTGCTTGTCCAGTCTCTCATCATCTCTAGACTTGACTACAGCAACTCACTCCTGGCTGGTTTTCCTATGCGAGCGATCAGTCCCCTGCAGCTGATCCATAATGCAGCTGCTCGGCTGGTCTTCAATCAGTCCAAACATCACTCCACTGCTGTGTTCACTTCACTGACTTCCTGTAGCTGCTCACATCAGATTCAAAACCCTGATGCTCACCTACAAAGCAAAATATTGGCCAGCCCCTCCCTACCTAATGGCAATGGTCAAGTCTTGAGTTGCACCTCGAATCTCTTCGAGCTTCTTGTACAGCTCAGCTTGACCCACCATCCATCAAGACACGTGGAAGACTAGCATCAAGACTCTTAAAACAGGGAAACATGGTAATCGGAAAAATGGAGGGTCTCGGTTGGGTACACCAATGCCTTGGTCCTAGAACCAAACTCTACCTCCATTTAGATCACATTTATGGCCTATGTTTGAGTTTGAACACTGGCTTTAGGAAGAGGTGTGGCATTGAAGAGTGCAGTTGATATAATGGTGCTATTATCACACGTTCACAAAGAGAGATGGCCAGAGTGGCAATATAGTGCGAGAGCAAAGTGAAGACAAAGTGGAGGCTTGTTTCCTCATTCTGCTTTGGTCTGTTCCTCTTTTGCTCAGCTCTAATTACAGCACCACTTCTGTGTGTTTTTGTTTGTTGAGCCCAGACTTTTGGGTTTATTCACCATTAAAGTGAACATGTCTCAGACCTTTCGCCAGTCCTTCGAACACTTTCAACTTCAAGTTCAGCAGATCACCAAGAAAGCCCTCAGGGTTGTTTCTATATTCACCTGAAGACAATGACCACCAATCACACTTACACGCAATCACCATTAGCTCTTTAGTTAGTCCTCCAACACAGAGAAGCTGATGCCCAGCAGAATGTACATATTTTGGGGTGAAAGCAGAACAGAGACCATATCAGCAGTAGCCGATGCTCATGTGTGACATTAATGGGGAATTTGCATCTCACTGCTTTGTGCCATCTCTGTAATTAGGAGCAAATGAGGTGGTTTGAAGCCACAGTTAGGAACTACCAAACATGGTGGCTTCTTGACAAGCTTGCAGATTACTAGCAGAGAACATGGTGGGTGTGGTGTGCTGGTGTTGCTGTACTGACAGTCTCCATTGGATGAGAACCGGTCTGCCAGTTGGCACAAGGCTATTCAAGCCTTCTGGAGAAAAGACACTTAAGGCCAAAGCGAATGAGAAAACATATTAATAAAGACATTTCCTTCCAACACGACACGCCGGACTTTGCAAAGAGAACATTATACATGTAAAGCACCTCTGTGAGACTAAGCTTATCAATGGCCTCTCATCATTTCAGGAAGACCAGGCACGGCACAAAGCTGGCGACTCTGGACTGTCTAGCAGAACTGAAAGTCTTTACACAATAACTTTGACTGTGCACTAGTAGTGTATAGCAGTATTGTTTATTACACTTTAAAACAGATGGTTCTTCAAGGGTTCTTAATAAAGAAAATAGTTCTATATACACAGTAAATCTGCCAGTGTTAAATCAACACTATTAGAGTTAAATTAACACTGGGAGTGTTACATTTTGACACCCTCAGTGTTAATTTAACTCTAATAGTGTTGATTTAACACTGGCAGATTTACTGTGAGAACCACAAACACTCAAAGGAACCAAAGAGTTCTTTGAGTAATGAAAGGGTTCTTCAGACTGATTAGGAATGTTCTTTATTCAAAAAAAGGTTCCTCTATTATTAGAAGCTTGACATCCTAAGTACAGCAGAACCCTTTTGAGGGCTACATAGAACCATCTACAACACTTTCCTTATCAATCTGAAGAACACTTTCACTATGGAAAGAACCCTTTATCCACACGAAGGATTCTTTGAGTGTTTATGGTTCTATATAGAACCAAGAACCCTTGAAGAACCATCTTTTTAAAGAGTGTACAAGCTTGACAAAATAACTACAGCAGAACCCTTTTGAGGGCTAAAAACAACCATTTTTAACTAAAGAACCCTTGAGGAACCGTCTTTTTAAGAGCCCTAGTACCACACCAGTGTTATTAAGTTTTGTTTGTTTACATTATAAAATAAACTAAAACTAAAACTAGTGACTATACACAGTAAATTTGGCAGAGTTAAATCAACACTATTAGAGTTAAATTAACACTGCGGGTGTCAAAATGTAACACTCTCAGTGTTAATTTAACTCTAATAGTGTTGATTTAACACTGGCAGATTTACTGTGTATGTGATCTGACACTAATGTGAGGAAATTCATCTCTGACTCTGAAGGATGCAGGTGCTGGGATTTTGGGAAATAGACCCACAGTGTTTATTATATATGTACAGAGCTCTCTGTAGGTGTGAGCTGGTGAAGGCACTGAGAGCTCTGATGGTCTCTGTTACAGTAGTTAAGCAGTCTGAGGCGGAACATGTGGATGTTCTTACCGGCTGAGCAGAGCTGAAGCGCGGACAGTAAAGTAATCCAGGTGCGCTGCTGTAGGTCGGCTGTGGAGAGGAGACGCTGCTGCTGTTTAAGCCGGTTCCTCCATGTCTCTAAGCGCTGTTCCGGACAGTGAGAGTGATGTACAGTGAGAGCTGAAGAGGAAGTTAAGCAGAGCTGCTGAGGCCGAGGGCAGTCATCTGCACAGAGTC